>CM056380.1:58344148-58375891 GCA_029718625.1 Synaphobranchus kaupii | reverse complement strand
GCATTGGTTAATATATGATAAATAATAATTGAGTACATATGCATCAACACTGTCTGAAATTGGATGTCAAACGCTGCTTCCACCCCACATTATACGTTCTGACAACTGTTAATGTGTTGTCGAATGTGGAAATGTAATGTCAACAGCTTAATTCATTAAATGGATAACATTTCATCCTTTGTCATTGTCACATCCTGTAGAAAAAAAAACATGACTGGATAATTTGAAGACTACCATGGACTATATAATTTTTTTAATCTGCTGCTACTCTTGTTTGCATTTCTTTCATAAATTCATAAATTGCATTTTTTTCATAAATTCATTTTTTTTTTGCATAAATTCTAAATGGCAGGTTTTAAATCTGCAGCCGTTTTAGATTCGTATTTACAGGTGATTTTCTTATCCATCCAACAAGGAACACGGCAGTGGTGATCTGAGAAAGGGGAGGGGTCGAGAGTTATTTTGGCCTTCATGGTTCTGGGTTGCCCACTCTTCCTTTTTATTGATAGGCCGCAAGTTATTTCCATCAAGACTTTATGTTGGTGATAGTGCTGACGATGGGGTGAGAGGATCGTTAACCTGCAGCAAACCAGCCTCAGTGGAGTATCTGGGGAAGCGTATCTGTTAGGGTTACACACAGTTACACATTTTTAAGGGCATATTCTTCCAACTGGTGCAACCAGGAACAGGCTGTCGGTCAATGCGTCAGAAACTCCATTTTGTCTCTGACAGATTTTTTGCTTCTCTCATTAACACCGGTTTGAACCAATTAGTGCGATGCACGCATGCAGGTTGTTTTGTCATGCACTTCAATTGGAAATGAAGTATAAAACAATAGCCTACTGGAGTGAAGTTCTAAGGAGGATTCAGATTTTAATTAAAATGAGACTAAAGGAAAAATAATTGGAAAACCTAAAAGGGCGCCCATTTTTATCTAACCGGGAGGACGAAAAGGCCAGTTTTATGAACTTGTAATGGAAACATCATGATCACTGTACTCATTCATGGACTATTGCTACTATGCTGGTTTAATTCACCTACTGGTGAACACAAATTCTATAGCTCAAACTTCTATTTGGCAAAATGGTAGAGACAAAATTGAGCATTATCCAAATGAACTTGATTCTTGGCTGTATTAATTCTATAATATGCTGAGTACTTACTTACTTACTTACCTACCTACCGACTTACTTACTTACTTACTTACTTACTGGTAGCTCCTTGCAAGAGTAAAGTGCTCTCATATAGTAGATCAGTGCAATAGCATGTGACAAGCTTGGATTCAGTAAACAAATGCTGACTTACCACCGAATACAAATAGCTTTTTTTTTCTCAGCGAAAAGCAGATTGGTGAGTTTGTGATTTTTGATGAGCAGGCATTCAAATCAATTGCTGTGCCAAACACTTTACTTTTCCATCTGTCTGGCGAACTTAGTCAATCTCTTTGTTTATTTATTTTTATTTATTTATTTCTTTCTTTTTTAAAGATGACTGGCTTCGCCGTACCCCCCATCTGTCAGTGGTAATGAGAAGCCTGTTTACTCACGTGAGGAATGTGCAGCAGAACCAACTGCGGGACTCCACAAACACGCCATGTCGCACATTGTGCTTCCAGTGCCTGACAGGAGCCTGATCACCCGATTCTACTTGATGTCATCTAATTCAAATCCATTATTAATTGTTGTTTCTTAACACAAGAAAACACCACCAAAGGCCATGAGTGCAATGGCGTATGAGCATGATGATGTATGCTGCTTAGTATAGAAATTAATTTCTTGTTAGGGTGGCGGAAGAATAAAATGTACTTTTTGTTTCTCGCCCAGGCACATCTGGGCGTCTTTAGACGTCTCGACGTAAGGCATGTTCAACGGAATTGTAAACAGTGTAAACAAAATTGTAAGCTTTTACACGTGTCCTGGAAAACAATCTATAATTTATTGTTGTTATGTTCAACAAGGATTCAGAGAACCCCAGAAATAAATGTTGCAGTCAAAAACCTTTCTGCAGTCGCTGTATGTGGGTTGAAAATAACAGCTGTCCTTATATATACCCAAATCACATCAATTTGGAAAGCTGAGCATCTCTTCCCTTGATGACAGTCCTTGAGGGTTTGCATGTTCAATGGAACAGCATTCTATGATTAATAGTGTAAACAGACATCTCTAACAAATGCATACCAACAAAACAATACTCAGATGGTTCAGAAAAATTCAATTGCCCCCCAGAAAACTTTGGCAAAGGATCACTGATGGATTTCTGAGAACTTTCCAAAGGAAGTAAAGCTCCCTCGAAATCTATACAAAAGGGTGCAGCTTTGTGGGAGTATAATGATTTCCTCTGCACATGGCTAGTTTACATAATAGCATCTAATTAACCTCGACCATACGATGTATTGGCTGATTCGGTTCAAATTACCCCCCCCCCCCCCCCCCAGAATTCCATTAACATACGATGTTCATCCAGGGCTTTTAAATCAAACTCATAATGTTATGACAAGAGTCACTTACCCCACAGTGAAAGTAATTTCTCTTCAGGCACACTTAATGAGACTGAAACGGTCCTTTTAAGATACCGCCACTACGGTAACAGGGACAAGAAGACTTCCCTCAGCTAATACAGTAGTCAACTTCCTTTGGAAGGTATTCAGATTGCCAGCTACATAAAAAAACATTGAAGCTACTATTATAGATACATGGATTTGTTTTATTTTTAGATTTATTGTAATAATAATAATAAAAAAATAATTATAGAAGTGCCTTAGTTTGAATGCAGGATTTTTGACCTGGTAGGTGATTCCTGATAGGCATTGCTGAGCCTGCTTGCTACTAGGCTGCTGCAATTATATGAGGCAGATAGGACACAGTGTAATGGCAATTATTTCAGCTTGTATAAAGGACCCTGACACAAGGCCAACCACCTGCTGTTTTTAATGTGTCTCAGTAATGTGTTACACAGCTAATTAAGAATCCTGTTGATGTTAATCAGTTAAAATGCTCCCAAGACCCCACATTTCACACGCTGAGTCATGATTATTGCGGAAGATTCAATAGCAGCATTCAACCAATCCCGGCTGTCAGATTAAATATAATGTTGTCCGGTGGCCATGTAATTCCATTTTTCTAAGTGCCATTCTGAAAGAAATACCCACATTTTTTAAAAACACTACACTTATCAAAAATATTAGGTAGCGGCCTGGTGTAATTCTTACTCAAAGGGATATGCTCAGGAAAAGTGTTTGGTTGGTTGAATCCCACGCTAATAAATCTGCCTGTAAGTGGTCATCCAGTATTTCCTTTCAGTTTAATTTTCAAATACATACGGAAATCTTAAGTGACGTTTTCCAACTTTAAATGACATTGATAATTGCAGGGCGAACTCAGGTAATGGTATTGGAGAGCCCATCTGAATTGATAAAAGATGCCAAGAAAAAACGCGTTATAAGAATGCGCCACTCCAGAGGTTAGCGGCCTACTAGGGAACCGGAGAAGAGGAGATATTCAATGAGGAACAAAGGAATATTCTGATGCAATGCACTGGTGGAATAAAGGCGTTCAGGGAGTAGTGAGAGAAATGTGATTGAGGAGAGCCCGGCGGTTAGCGCCTGCTAGCAATAATACATAGAAAACACGAGCCGCAGAGTAGCTGGCGTTTCACAGAGGCTGTGCTGGACGAGGCAGACAGCGTTCGATTCCTTTCCTCGAGAACATCCCGGGTCGATGTCTGGAGCAGATTCTGAGAAGTCGGGGGTGACAGGGCTTAAATCTCAGAGGTTCCAGATGAAGGCAGTTGTCAAGCATTCACCGGGGTCTTGTCAGCAGCCAAAAAAAATGTTTTAATGGAACTGCGTTTTGGGATTTCCACCTCTTCAGAAGCACGGGGGACTCAGTTCGGTGGCGTGCGGCTGACAAGCGATGAAAGCTCACGGAGACGTGGGTTTCCGTAGTCTTTGTCTCCTCTGACTTTGGTCACAAAAATAGTCACGCGATTCACTTCCTTAGCATTCAAAACACCGTATGATGTGATGCAAGTCTTTGGCATGTGGGTTTGGTTGTTTATCTTTGTCGGGAAACAGATCAAATTGGCAGTGGCAGATGCTCTCAAAACCAATTTCTGCTTGACAGGAGGAGAATAAGAAGTGTGCTCTCCTTGAAATAAAATGTATCTTGATGACCTGCATTTCAAGCCCATTTCATTATTATGTCTATCCCATCAGATACTGATATGCAGATTTAATCTCTCTCTCTCTCTCTCTCTCTCTCTCTCTCTCTCTCTCACACTCTCTCGCTGTTGTGCATGCACATGTACATGCACTCACGGACACACACACATGCACACACACACACACACACACACACACACACACACACACACACACACACACACACACACACAAAGTTAGTCAATGAACAGCATTTTATGATGCCTGAAAATATGGATGAAATTGTGACACAGTAGAAGGTTCCTATGCTGGGAATGGGCACTGCTGTTGTACTGTATGCTTGAGCAGGGTACCTAATGACAAAGCCATCCAAGTCAGTCTGCATGAGGGCGCCGCTAAGGAAGGAAATTAGCTCACATTATTTTTATGTAGTGTGGAATGATCTTCAGAATTGACCTGTGTAATTGAAGACACTTCACCAGAATTAACAAGCCGTTGATGGGAAATGAAACTACATTTGTGGACACAAAAGGACCAGCAATTACTGGTCTTTTAAACTGTCCACTGTTATCGACAGATAATCAGATATGTCCTCATGCCTCAGTGCAAACTATACGCAGTGGTGGTAGTAGGTGGCTGTTGGCCATTTTGTGACACCTGATTTGTATGATAATAACCTGAAAGTGCCTTTCCCTCCTGCACAGCTGTCTTGAAGATGCTTATAGTTTATATACCTTCAAGGAAGGATGCAGTCCTTCAGCTCTTTAACAGTACAAGTTCCTGGAACCCCCCCCCCCCCACCCAAAATTTTTTTTTTTTAATACTAATAAAAAATGCAGAAAAACAATGTTTAATTTTTATTTATTTTTTTACTTGAATTTCTACTTGCATTCAAGGCAGTAGAGCACTTTTTTTGCTCCTCCTGCTGTGAATCATGTCAGACTTTGGTACTTGTCAGATGATTTGTAGTCTTTGGAAAAGGTTTCCATTTCAAACACATCATCGACTCTACATGTCTTTGCAATAGATTGAGTGTCCCAAACAGCAACATTAATAAAAACCAAACACATATTATAGTACCGTAATGCTGTATTGTGCCACAGTAGACCTGCTGATTTGTACCAGAAGTACACTAGATGGCAGAATCATTGACAAAATAAACATCATCATTTATTTTTTTATCTGCAGATCCTACACTTCCCTAAACCAGGGTTTCACCCCTGTTTGTGTTGGTTTTTTCACAGCCAGTCTCTTTGACAAAGGTTGTTGAAAACACCTTAAACAACATATCAACACAATACAGGTTTGGCTATTTGCTTTGCTTTGAAGTCCTTGTTTTCCAATGATGGTTTGGTATCACCGACTCCACTGATACCATTGGTCACTGATACTACTGTATCAGTCACCCATTGTCCAATTATCATCTGCGTTTAGAACCCCGCTGATTTGACCCGTCTGTCTATAATATAATGAATTGAAATGAACCTTTTCAGAAGTAATTTGCCATGTAGCAAATTAAATGGAAGAATTGGCTTTGAATTGGAAGAATCCGACTGTCCTGGAATATGTATATTGGACATTTAGCCATGACATGACTATTATCTTACATAATGTGGTGTTAAACTATAAAATCATCCTTCAATGGAAAAATGAACAATGCACACCTTGTTACAATTCAGGGGAGGGGCTGCAATTGTGGTTGTAATGAAAAGTGGAGCCCTGGAACACCTGTCCCAAACAAGCTCAACTAGACTCATAAAGAACAGGCTTGCAGTGTATTTGCATTGCCAAAATGGACAACAGCCATTTGGCAAATGGGCTTTCGGTAATCTAAGTTGGTGCTGGAAGGTGTGCTGGTGGGTCAGTTAGGGGTGGGCCTTCCTTCTGGCCAATAAGAAATAAAACAACAATACCCAGTGCTGTACCACAGTATACTGCACTGCATAAGGTTTGAGTCCCAGATTTGGCACTGACAAACCAAATCAAAATCAGTTGAGATAAAATATGCAGTATTGAGTTTCAAACATCGATAATGTCTGCAAATAATGGTTTCTGCTAAGCTAATATATCATGACATAAAATAAAATGATGTTTTCACAATAATTTTACATTGATTAACATTGTCTGGGACTCGTCTGGAATTGTGACAGTTTCTACTTGGTTTATTACGGAATAATAAATAAAAAAACGTTCAGTTTCAATGTAAACTTTACAATGAAAGCTTTCATTTCTAATATTAGCCCTTAAATGTCATGTCAGATCAATGTAGCTGTGAGCATATGTCTGAGTAGTCCCCTGTTCAATGACTTACGACGTTATGATAACATTATCAATTCAGACGACTTTGTGGAGTGAGCGATCAAGTGCAATGTATTCAATTCACGCTCCCATTAATCCCCTGGAAGACAATAGATGTTTCCAAATGGTGGATGAAAATGACTTACAAGATCATGCACCCACTCAAGAAAATTCCCATGTACCAATGCTGACCGACTGCCAGTGACACAGCTGAGCTGATGAATTAGTGTCACAATCTTTGCAGAAATTAAATCCAACCATCTAATTAAATTCAATAACTGGTATTTTTTAAAATAAATCAACCTCCCTCTATTATTTCGCCCTATTTAAAACTAAGTGGCAACATTGCCCGCGGTCTTTCTCCAAACTCATCTCTCTTCACGGTCTTGTTTAGTCCGAGTACCATTTTTTTGCTTTCATCTTGGAGTTAACACAGTTGGATACTTAGTCAAACCTGATAGCCATCGATTTGAGAGCTCTTTTCTGGAAAGCCATTCCGGAATTCTAATTTATAAAATTACATCACTTGTCACTCCTGGCAAATCTCATTGCTTCTCAGTTGAATCTTGATTGCAACAAAAGTCTGGGACTGATTTGCCTTAATGCAAAATTATTGCCCGTTCATTTGTCTATAACAGAGGGCAGTGCTGACATGGTTTTAATGATGGTGTAAAATTTAATAACAATGTCCATTTTCATCAGTTTTATGTTTTGTTTTTGACCAAAAGAAGGTGTCACTTACATTGTGATAATTTGATTGATTTGATAATAAATGACAGTTCAAACCAAACTCCACAGACATTATCCTGGCTCTCAAATTATATTATGTGAATTAATATATTATGGTAAATACACAGTGAATTGCCTATGACCTGCAAACTAGCTTGCTACTTTTGGCTTGAGTCGTTTACAGTTGTGACCTCATTACCTTTCGCTCAATTCCTTCAGGCTTATTCAACCCTCTTCTCTACAGAATCACTGTTCAATTAAAATGTATGTTATGTTCCTCGGAGTTCAGGTATCATAATGCCTTAAGCATTGCATATAACATTCTGTCCTTGGATGAACCAGAATTGCAAATCCATTTAATGGGCAGGGCTAGATCGAATGGGTGCTGTGATCTCCGTGAACGATTTCAGCCGCCCTCCCTTTTAAATAATTACAAAGTTATTTTTTGATGCAGGCATTGATATAGGACATCACACACACACACACACACACACACACACACACACACACACACACACACACACACACACACACACGTACAAGAGTATTGCCTTGAAAAGCACACTACTGAGGACACACAGCTACAAGGCATTTCACAGACGAGCACCTAGTGTTCAATTGGAATGACTGAGCAGAACTGTACAGCATTATTCCGCTTCCTTTCATTCACTTATGAAACAGTCCATCAAGTCACTATCCAGAAGCTTCCTCAGTGGCTACACTAGATAACTAAATCAAACCCACAGAGCAGTATTGCCAAATGTGGTATTACACTGAATAACAGTAACGTTGCAGCATACGATATAGCAGGGACTCATTTCAAATAAAATTAATTAAATAAATAAATAAATAATAAAAACTTCTGTTAAATTATGTTCAAGGAGAACATGCCCCAGTCAGTGAATGTAACCTTTGCCGATGGTTACGCTAGATAACAAAATCAAACCCACAGAGCAGTATTGCCAAATGTGGTATTACACTGAATAACAGTAACGTTGCAGCAGACGATATATCGGGGACTCATTTAAAATAAAACTTAATAAATAAATACATAATAAAAACTTCTGTTAAATTATGTTCAAGGAGAACATGCCCCAGTCGGTGAACGTAACCTTTGCTGATGGACAAAGACAATGCAATTGTCAATAATGAAATTCCATCTCACAACAAATTTTAAAGGCATCATATTCATTGAATAGTAAATTAGTATTGTTATACGAGCATAGGGTGCTCTAAATCTGTACTTTATTTATTGCTTATCAGCTAAAGAATGGCAAATATTTGGCATGTTTTGTCAGTGTCTGCTGATATGTATGTATGTGGATGTATACTTTTTCTGGATTGGCAATGCAGACATAAAATATTACTTAGGAAAGAGTGGTGTAGAAGAGGTAGTACCCGAGGAAGCATTCATCCACAAATAATATCATATAAATATTAGCAAATCTCATCACTGTCAGGCTTATGTGAAGCCATTTAGAACTGGTGGAGATATCAAGGAATGGACTATTTACTATGGAACATTAAAATATTTTGCACATTTATCATGAGGAAACCATAATGTCTGCACATCTGCTCATTTTAGAATCATGGAGTGCATGTAATGCATAGAACTAGAATTGTACAGATAAAACTGATTCTGATGGATTCAAACTCTGTTTAACTATAATAAGCAGTTGACTCGTGTGTTCATACAGTGTATGTCGTCAGATCCAGAGCAATTGAGGATCCCTCCAATGGAAATATCTGATAAACTTTCATGAAGGAACAACATTCTCAGATGTTCTTCAGCTTCCTGGTGGTTGCTTCCCTATCTTCCTTTTGTTCGGGGCTATAGGGATACACACTAGTAATGGAAGAATGGGGTTTCATGCAGCAAAAAAGGGATTTACCATATGTTCTCAGTGACTTTTATGAAGTAAAGCATAATTTTCTGCTTGGTGAAAAATGTGTGTGATTAGTATAAGCTAGTCAATGATTGATAACTCAATGACAGCCCCAACATTACAGCATGTTGCAGTGATTTTTCAGCAGAACCAGGGACAAAACCTGTTTTGGAGAAAACAGGAAAATAAGAGAATAACATAATTGAATGCTTTCCCGAATTTGGTTTCAGGGGTATTTTATTTATTTTCAAAACTGAAAATGCAAGAGTTGGCTAGCCAGACACTCAATTTGACCTGATTTTCAGCAATTTTCAGAGAACAAAGGGACATGCTAATGCTTTTTTGAAAACAAGGCACATTCACAAAGGAATTTGAAATTATGAAAATAGGTGTGATCTTTTTTTGTTTGTTTGGTTTAAATTAGATGCCAACCACTTCTTAGATGCCAAACAAAACTGAAAACACATGAAAAAGGCAGGGCGCGATAGTGGCTAAATACCAATGTGAACAAAGATTCTATATGTACGATGAAATCAGCAAGTTGTTGTTTTAGGTATGTAAACGGTATGTCTTGCAGACTTGGACATAGGGGCGTAGGATTGTGGAAGCACCAGCTTGATCAAAGATGCATAATGCTTCACGAAATAAAAATAAAAAAAGCTCCTGGTTGCTGATCTGGGGCCTCATTCATATACAGTCTGCACACACAATGAAGATGCGTACGCCACTTTCAATTCAATTCAATTCAATTTTATTTGTATAGCTTTTTACAGAGAACTGTCACAAAGACGCTGCACAGGGAAACAGAAGGAAAATTGAGCAAAAAACCAGGCCTTAGCCCCCAAAATGAGGTAAAAAACTCCCCGGTAGGAGAGAAAAAACACTGAACAGTGGCGAGAAAAAACTCCCCAGTGGGAAGAAATCTCGGAAGGAACCTGGCCATCCTTCGCTGGTCAGCCCAGTTTAGACTAAAGGTGGACTGAATGGTAATAGTCAATTCAATAATCAATTCAAAGGGGCGGGGTGATGCATCTGGGACTCCGGTTGCGTGAAGTCGGGAGGATAAACCAAAGGAGGGACAGGAGGGACAGGTCCGAGCAGTCTGCAAACTCATAACTGGAGCAGTCTGCAAACTCAGGGCGAGGGGCATAACTGGAGCAGTCTGCAAGCTCATAACTGGAGCAGTCTGCAAACTCATAACTGGAGCAGTCTGCAAACTCATAACTGGAGCAGTCTGCAAACTCATAACTGGAGCAGTCTGCAAACTCATAACTGGAGCAGTCTGCAAACTCATAACTGGAGCAGTCTGCAAACTCATAACTGGAGCAGTCTGCAAACTCAGGGCGAGGGGCATAACTGGAGCAGTCTGCAAACTCAGGGCGAGGGGCATAACTGGAGCAGTCTGCAAACTCAGGGCGAGGGGCATAACTGGAGCAGTCTGCAAACTCAGGGCGAGGGGCATAACTGGAGCAGTCTGCAAACTCAGGGCGAGGGGCATAACTGGAGCAGTCTGCAAACTCAGGGCGAGGGGCATAACTGGAGCAGTCTGCAAACTCAGGGCGAGGGGCATAACTGGAGCAGTCTGCAAACTCAGGGCGAGGGGCATAACTGGAGCAGTCTGCAAACTCAGGGCGAGGGGCATAACTGGAGCAGTCTGCAAACTCAGGGCGATCGGGGGACGGGCCGGAGTAATCCGCAGCTCAGGGTGAGAGAGGAAAAGAGAAGGTTTACCCCCCCCCGACATCCTTATTATCCTTTCCCCGCAGATTTAGGATTTATAAAAACAAACTTGACGGTAAAACACGCACACATTTAGGCAAACTATGACCCGTGCCTACGGACATTTCAGAGACTGTGGGAATCGGGGACTCCGATGGCAAGGTAGTGAAATACAGAAAAATGTCCTACGGGGCCGTTTCACTCAATTCCTTTCAGTTCATATCAAAGTACACAGCCTTCTAATAGCATTATCCCCTGTCAGAGGCATCCAGGCCTCAGTAGGTTCTGTTTTTTTGTTGTTAGTCTGAAAGTCCATATTTAAGCATCTAGACAGTCCAAAAAATTATGATACCGGCACTCACATGATACATTCAGTTTCAGCTTATGCCAACATCAGGGAGTCCCAACAGTACACACATAAGATACAAGCGCTCTTTTATCCCAGAATCCATTTGAATGCTGAGTGAGAGGTCCAACAATGTGATTTAAATTTGACGGTGAGGGGTTTAATCAGGGAGACATTTACGTGGATGCAATATCTGTATGTTTTGTGTGGATGTATCTGCTTTTTTCATGTTTTTAACTATGTGAAACTGTGCCACTTTAACATGCAAGATAGATTTCTGTGTAATCAGAGAATAGTATTATTTTATGATACATTTTTTATCGTATCATATTTTAAATAATGTCTCATCATAGGCTGATAAGAGTCGTGAGTCAATTAATAGCAACCATTATTATTAATTCCGGGCTATGGTAGGGTAACCTTATGCAATTTGCATCCACTTTAATATCCGGCCACGTCTTCTTTTTAATTTCCGAAATGGTTCAGCTGCTGGGACATGCTGCCACTCCGCAAATGATGTTCTTTTATCGGTTATGCGAGAACTTTTCACCAAACAATGTCGCCTGTCTGGCCTCTATCTCAGTAACAAGCGTCTCAGTTTCACCTTCCATGAAGTTTCTCTTCTTCGTTTTGTGGTCTGACTTCTGTTTTCCCTGACAAAGAATTGGGATGACAAGCTGATTTATGTGCATATTGTATCCATATTGGGCATTCCATTAACCATATTTAGTTAATTGTGGGAGTTAACAGTGCGGGATACTAGGCTTGCCCTTATGGAAATGTAATATACTGCAGTATATTTTAAATATATTGTGATGATAATTTTGATATATTTACAATATACTGAAGTATATTATTTTTCCATAAGGGTGTGCATGTATGCAACATTTTGTGTAGATTTAAGAAAATTACGTGCAGGTGAATGTACCGATAATTTTATAAATCAGAATATTTTTGACCGTACAGTTTTCTTTTTGAAATCTTTTTGTGTAGAAACTCTGCGGTTTTATGAATGAGAACCCTGATGTATCAATATTGCATCTTTTATACTACTAGTGCAGTGCCCGTTCAAAATGTGCCTGTTTGGAACGGGCTGGACTTTATGGCGTGTGTGACTTTATGGCGTCTTGCCTGACTCATGTGGAGGTTCACTAGCTCGAGACAATTTAATGCGCTTGGCAGAGAGTGACGGGTGCTTCTTTTTGGGTATTTCAGGAATTTCTGCGTTCAGCAATAGTTGTTCTTGTTTTTCTTGGGTTTAATGGTGGTCGGGCAGTTTCGGATGCGGCTTTCATGAAGGAGATGGTACGCTCTCAAGTAGTTCCGCACTGTGACATTAGTTCTGGATTCCGCATTCACAATAGTGGACGGCAAATGGCGTAAAGGAAACAAAGCCACTTGTAGACGACTGCCGATTTTTTGACACTGCACTTGCTAGAGTCCTGAGCAATACACCTAGCAAATTTCGACTTCATACAGTGCCCGGTTGTCGAGCAAATCGAAATACAGACACACGGACAGCAGATACACAGACGACATGATTCCTGCCTTTGTAGTTAGATTAGCATCGTAATGTGAGAGCCAAAAAATGGTAGTCAGCACTGTATCCCGTGTTGTGACTCCTCCGCAGTCCATCTTGTCAGTCATGCATAGTCTCTGGTAGTCCGTGTAGGTAACTGTCTCTGGATGTGAATGGTTGACATTGCAGCATTGGAATGGGTAAAAAAAAGTGAGTCGACATTAAAACCTTTGTGGTTTCACTGTCCATCGTTTTCTTTTATTATTTTCCTGTATGTTATGTTTATAACGTACTTTTGTAATTAATCACCACTAAAGCTTAATTCCTGGTATATTGCATTATCTGAGTGGCTGGGCAGAGGTGTAATGTGACTGTGCGGCATTGTGTTTTTACCAGATAAATGGAGCAGAGCGCATACACAAGGATGACTTGTGGCTAATTTTTCTTTTGTCTGTGCCATTCAACTGAACAATACATTTTCCCTTAATAAACTGGCTGCCTCAGAGAGTTATATCATTCAGGAAATGTGCATCTCTTAGTCAGAGCTGGGTAAAAAATGTCAGAATTTATTTTGATACAAAATACCCCAGAAGTAAATGTATCAAAATAAACTATAAAATGCTGGTTACAACAAATATATCAGAATAAGTTTTATGAATATATATCACTGTGAGCTGCAAAGATATGTCCTCTTTTATAGAGTAGGTCAGATGTTTTGCTGCCATTGGGCCTTAAATTATATCAATATGCTGAATCTGCTGCATTGTGGTTACGTCCCCTGAATATTGCATGCGAAATTTCAATGTACCATGGAACAATTTCAGGTTTTTACATTTACCATATTCCGTATAATTTTTCACCACATAGCCATTACATTATTTAATACAAAGCTGGCACCCTTATCTAGAGAGGGATGCAATTCTTTCATTATACATGTCCATTGAAACAGCTTTCACTGGAGCAATGTCGGTTGAGTGCATTTCAACAGTGCAGTAGTCACCCAGAAATTAAACTGCAAACGTCTGCTCTTCAAAACTAGTGGAAAAAAAGCAGTGACCTCAAGTGACCTTAAACTCAAAACTGCGGTCTTCAACAACCTACTCCCCCCCCCGCCCCCCCGTCTTAGAGACAGAGCTTGTAACCTCCTTTGTGTTTTAGAAAGTTTCCCCCACCGCTTCTTCTGCAATGATTTTCATCAAAAATAATGTTTATTTAATTTTATTTTATTTTTAACTGAGCAGTGCAGTTGAAACAGGTGTATAGTAGACTGGAACACTGCGGCGGAAAAGCAGAACAGAACAGAAGATCAAGGCTCCTGCCTGCAATAGAGAGGGATCTACTTGTTCTTGTCCCATGACAGTTGCTAGCGGTTGCTAGGGGTTACAATATTTCTCACTCATCCTCTGGACGTAAAAATTATGTAGCGATGAACAGAAGGGCGGCTTGGATTCACATGCATGTGGTTGCAATAACGGTGGTATATATAGCCGTGCTGGGTATTATCTCTCCCTGTTGCTGCGTACATCAGCGCATTATTATATCTTGAATTTAGTTCACGTAAAACCTTACTGAAATACTGTGTTAACTCTGATGAGGTGCAATGACCCTTTTCAAAGGCAGCAGCGGTCATTAAAAAAGTGTGGTCTTCTCATTGGTTCATTTGGGAGAAATAAATTATAAAAGAAGCACTGTATGAGGGATTGGACCGCCTGAAAGCCTTCATTTCCCCCCTTTTTTTAGCCTGTGCATGCCCCAAAGCACATAAAATATAATTACTTCAAAGAGCACCATTGCTGTTAATAGAAAAGGCTAACAATCGTGAATTTTTAAATGAGTTCTAATGAGTGAACAAGTGTTTCTGTGGTAAAGCCATTGATTAAATTCTAACAATGCACAGAGTATGCCTGGGGCCTTCATTCTAAACTGCAGCACCTGGCCCCTGATAGGCTTAAGTCGTTAATTGTGGGGGAAAGGAGGTAGAAAAGAAAAACTACCGTGAGAGAAGATTAGGGCAAGGGAGGCATGGGCTGAGCCAGATGTGGGTTACCAGCCCGGTGTGTCCAGTGCATTGCATTTGAGCTTCAGCCATTAAAACGTGTAATTGCAGCATCTGGTCAAAATGTAGGTTTTTGAAAATAAATAAATAATTTTTTAAAAGCATCACTAAACATTTAAAGCTCCATTTTGAGTCTCTTGCCAGTGCACAGCTGTTGCAACAGCAGATTGGTATTTTGGAGTGGTGCAGAGAAAGGAGGCAGAAGGATGTTTGCGCCTAGGTTGGTATGTTCATTATTAGGGTGATTGCGAAGCAACACACAGTTGTTATCCGACAGTTAACCAAATTCTGTCCACCATCTCCTCGGACAACTTTTGAGCTAGATGCATCAAAACAACTCTGTCCCGACCGGTGTGCTTGTATACGACTTTCCAAAACTCAGAATAGTTTGCAAGATATTTTACATTATTCCTCAAAAGTTCCCAAAGATAATACATTTCCATGAGATGGCCAATAGATCCAATATAACCCAATCAGCCACTAGGTGCCGCTACCATTAAAATATGACCTTTAAATAACTTCCACACCCTAAGTCTGATTTTCACGAAACACCATACACATAATCTCCTGAATGCACTCTACTAATTAAAACATTAAAATCCATCTTGATTTAGAATTTTTGTCAGAACAGCTTTTCCTCTGTGGCACATTTGTTTGTTGATAGAAAAAAAAAAACAGACAGCGCTCACTAGAATGCTCATAAACTATTAATTTATTCCATAAATGTACGAAGCATGATAAGCACAGACGTTTCAGAGCAAGCTTTCTTCGGTATGCTAAATGTGCAAAAGAAAATTGGAAAAGGTCCAACCACATATGAATGTTGGCTAACTTCAGTGAAGGCTGAAGATGAAGTTTTAAGACGTTTGGGAATAAGAGCAGAAAATGAAAAATAGAAATTAATCCGATTTCCAAACACACACAGCGCGTCCACAGGGTGTGCACAGAAGGGAAAGTAGGAAAACACAATGGGTAGGAAAAAATACGACATCAGCAATATCAGCTTCACCTCCTTCAATTACTCATTTCTGAAGTCTGTTTCTTGTGCCTTGTAGGTTTCCCTTACCTGCCAATGCACACGTGACATAAATTACAAGCAGTAGTAGACAGATGGATTGTGATGCAATGAGATGCATATCTCACTTGTTTGTCAGTTATCCCTGTTCTGCATAACTCCTTGACTTTCCCAGACTCTTATCTTTCCGCAGAATGTGACAGATGACCATAACCAGAATGGATGACAACAGGCGGTTGCTACGAAATTTTGATGAGTTACTTCTTATTTTCCCGTCTTAGTTCCATTCCTTGCAAGTGGCAAAGTAGCACAGCTTGAGGAGACTTTGTAAAATGACTCATCATTCTAAAGCTTGAACTTTAAAGCTCCTACTCTAAAACTGTTGAAAAAATAGTACTTTTTAATATTTTCACCCACTACCTCACTGCCACAGACGGTCACAAATCTTGCTTTGTGTGAGGTTGCAATTTATTGTTTTGTGAAGGTGTCAGGCTGGGGTTTTTAGATTTACATTCAATAAATAACTTTTGTTTTATGCTGCGTTCCATTTCAGGATGGAAACAAAGGGAGTATATCCATACGAGAACTCCATGCAGTCAAGGACCCATTCATCTTACCTGGAGACATTTTTCTTCCGTCAGGAAAACAAGTTGTGCTCAGTTTAAACAGGTTTTGATGATTGTATATTACCAACCATAAAGATAAAGTGAAGAATATGAAAGAGATTATTTCATCAATATTTTATCTAGATACAGGAAAACTGTCATTCAAAACGACTTTGCTCAAAACATTGTGGCTTCATCTTTGTCAACCAGGAAGTCTAAACAGGGAGTTACTTTTCCACCCAGAAATATGCTATTTGGTTTGTTGGGAAACTTTTACTAATCTCTGAGAAAATGACACACACACACACACACACACACACACACACACACACACACACACACACACACACACACACGCACACGCACACACATAACACATATATATCTTAAACTTTGACAGACAAGTAGAAGGCCAAAATAATGCAAAAATAAACAGACGCTGCTGCATTTACACTGGAAAAATTAATAACATACAACTCAAGAATGTGCACTGCACTTTAAGCCTACATCGGGACCTTTAAATTAGGCTATGTAGCATTCGTTTTCCCAAAAGGCGGTACTGAACTTCATGAACTCTATCTGACGGGTCAATCAAAATAATTGTAGCATTTAGGCTAGTCTTTGTATAAACCCAGTCTCATGTCAACATAAAAAGTGCAACGTACCATAATTTGCAATACCTTCCGATAAATGCATTCTGATCAGTCCAATTACGTTTGTAGATTGAAACGCAAAATACTCATTGTCTCTCTTTTTACCAATTTGCTCGCGGGTGTGAAAGCTATTCTAGTCACTGACGTTGCATTTACCTGCAAATAATGCCAGTCAACCAAATAAAAACCAGCTTTGCTCACTAGTTGTTTCTTTCTTTCTCACTCTTTTAAATAATTTTGCTATTATTTATGCATTTTATTATTATAAGCCTTTTTTTATGAAGCACTTCGGGAGCCATATGATTTCTGGCAAAGAGCCAAGTATGGCTCGAGAGCTATAGGTTCCCGACCACTGCTATATACCATGCTATATATGCTCTATGACAAGCCTTTGACAAAAGCAAGTGTTGCTTCTCCCCATGTGCGCCCTCGTGCTTTCAAAAGGTGTAACGTCAATTCCTCCAACGTCTATTCATTAGACACTGGTGGAAATTAATAAAATGAAAATACTTGCAGTTGACTGATATTAATATAAAAATATTTGAGAATTCAGGTCCATGGCCTCCTCTGAACCTATATGCAAAGTTTCATCAAAATCGGATGAGGGGCTCGTTTCACGAAACCGATTTACGAGGATTTTCACTCGTAGATTGCAATTTCTTGTAAAAACACGTTTCACGAAAATGCATGCGCATCGCTCGCAAATCGCAAATATAAGTGCGACGACTACAGACCACTCGCACATCCAATTCTTTCATCGCAAACATGGCGTTTCCTTTGAGTGTGTGGAGACGGAGGCACGCTCCAGAAAGAATCTTCTTTGTGATCGCGCCCACCCTTTAGATAACAACGGAGATGAGATGTTCAAAAGAATTGTCTTTTACAAAAAAGTAATACATAAAAGTTTTTTTTATTTTTTTATTATACATAAGTACATCAAGTTTATTTAACATAAAGAATATTTAACATACTTTATAAAACTAAATATATATTTACAGTATTTCCAGGAACTAAACGTTGAACTACTTCTAAACTTGTATCCTAAATGGGTAGACTTTAAGTAACCTATTTGAAATTGTGATCTAAATTTACTTCTGCACTTTAAGTAGGCTAGCTATTACCTGGGATTTAGTTCAAAACAAGTGTAAAGGCATAGCCTACTTTTATAAACTTATTTTTTTGGAAGACCTAGATTTCCACGGCAAGAAATATTACTCTTATGCAACCTTCTTGACAGAGATAGGTCGACACTAACAGGAGAATGGCCTGGCAAGCTGTCCTGGCAACCGGCAGCTTTCTTGAGGTTGTCGGACAATGCCATGGAATAAGCAAAGAAAATCCCAGATGCGTCCGTCAGTTTCCAGAACCCAACACAGGAAAGGAGAGTTTTAAGTGGTCTCACAAAAGTCCTTGGTGCAATGGATCATTTGGAGCTATTTGTGTCACCACTTTGTGACATTACTGATGGCTTCTATGTGACAGTGGGTAGGTTTAATTTGAATAGCGTGGTCTGTGCTACATTCGGCCTACTGGGGAGACCTAATAGTGAAAATGAAATAAATAGTTCAAATTACATTTTTTTCTTGAAGGGCAAATGTAAATAGTGATGCTTTGGCCATTAATAGTTTTAATATCATAATTTACATTGGATTAAGGTCAGAAACAAGAAATTGCAACATAAGTTTGATTATTAAAAGTATTTTGAATATCTCAAAGATGGCAAAGTAACCTACACTGCCTGGCCAAAAAAAAAAGTCGCTGTTGCACCCGTCATGCATAGTGCCCACTGTCCAAGCCTCTGGAGGCAGTGTTATGATCTGGGGTTGCTTCAATTGGTCAGGTCTAGGCTCAGCAACATTATGCAGCAATAAAATGAAGTCAGCTGAGTACCTGTATGTACTGAATGACCAGGTTATCCCATCAATGGGCATATTCCAGGATGACAATGCCAAGATTCATCAGGCTCAAATTGTGAAAGAGTGGTTCAGGGAGCACGAGGAATCATTTTCACACATGAATGGGCTACCAGAGTCCTGACCTTAACCCCATTGAAAGTCTTTGGGATGTGCTGGAGAAGACTTTACTGAGTGGTTCGACTCTCCCGTCGTCAATACAAGATCTCGGCCAAAAATGAATGCAACTCTGGACGGAAATAAATGGTGTGACGTTGCATAAGGTTGTTGAAACAATGCCACAACGAATGTGCGCCCTAATCAAAACTAAAGGCAGTCCAAGAGTGTGCGACTTTTTTTTTGACCAGGCAGTTTATAATATATTAGCGATGCCTTTAGTTTCCATCTTGGGATAATTGACAGTTCGATACAAAGCCAAAATGAGGCAGGGGGATGAGAACGATTGCAGATTTATTGATTGCTTACATGAACGCGCTTTGCGAAATGCGCTCGTAGCTTGCAATTGCGATTTCCACGTGAAACACTTCAAAAAGTACAGGAGAATTTGATTGCATCTCGCAGATCGCAGCTTGCACGTCGCAACTTTCAAGAAACGAGCCCCAGAACTGTAGGCGCTAAGGCTGTTACGGACGGACGGACGGGAGTGATTACAACAAACTCGCTCGCAGTCCTATGTGTGCTTTGTTCCTTTTCATCTTATTTTTGTTTTCTTGAGAAGTTTTACAGAATACAAAATATTAAACTGCATTTGTATCGTATTCTGACAAATCTGCGCCCACATTTTTAATAATTGAGCCGGGATACAGGGAATATATCATATAATATCCAAAATGTACAGAGGACATCATTGAAAATATTCACACATTATGACATTTATGTATGCTTTGAGGGTACCATTGTAAGACGGGAATTCACACCCCAGAGCATCTAAGAACACAATACCGGGAAGCGACAATCTTTGAGAGTTATAAAGTCACACTTCTGGTGCCAGGATGTTTGCTGAGACCATCTGGCCTAAGGTTTACGGTGTCCGAGAATGTCCTAGGATTTTATGGTCCTGGGAGAGGCTTTAATCTGTTTGAAACTCCCGCGCTGGGAGAGACTTTGATCTGTTTAAAGCTCCCGCGCACGGACAATGCAAGACTGCCCCCACCTGACGTCACTGAGGCATCCTTTCATCAAATAATGTCCACATAGCATGGTATAACAGTACAGACTGCTTTAGTCTTCAAAAAGCTTAAAACCCTTAAATTGTGATGAATATTTATGCTACATTGTACAGTATATACTGGAAATAGTCCTGACACTGGAACATACATTGTACACTCTTTTTCCAGAGGAACAACTATATATTGTTCAGTTTCTCAGTGTTACATGAATAAATACACACAGTTAATGTACCTGACTGAACAGGGGAAACTAGGGTATAATGTAATGTTCTTCAACAGGCATCCTGGGACTGTTTGTGGCATTAATATTAATCACATTTGAAAACTATGCAGAGATGGGATTCTCATGACAACACGAACGTAGACCTATTCATGTTTGATATCATTTTGATGGTCTTGGTGTGTGTGGTGCAATGGCATATATTTCCTACATGGTCAACATGGAGGAAATATATATTTCATAACTCAGGAGTAAACTACCACTGTGGAAGTATACCACAGGAAACTCTTTCTTCCAAACCCCCCTTGAAGGAGGGACGAAAGGTGCAATATTAGCCTTCTGGCCAGTTTATGGTTTTACGATCAGCCACAGCCAGATCAAACACAGAGTTTGGGCTTATAGGCATGGGAAACAAGGAACTCGGGGAAGCTGTAATCAGACTCTCCCGCACACCTCACGCTGTGTATTGTGTGTAGTGAATTGCCAGGTATGATTTAATATTTTCCTATACTCTATTTTTAATATGTTGTGTTGTAATTTGTAACCATGATTTGATTATTTTTAAGTAAAGAACCTACCTGGTAAATTGTTAAACTTGATTTGTGTGGTTTCTTTGAAAAAGACATTCTATCTCTGTTAACACGGTAATGAGTTGATTGATTTCCTCAGTTTGGACTTCCCCCTCTGCTGGTCTAGGGAGATTGACTAGTTAAGCTTAATGTATCACGGTGTATTGCACCCGTAGAACTCTGTCTTAAGTTAGATCATCTCCGCATGCCTTTTATACATGTTGAGAACGGACGTTGCCAATATTATCTTCTCGGGTCCCTGAGCCTTTAAGATAGGCTATACCTTATGAAGTGGTCTCCTCCGCAACCTCTGAGATAAATGGAGACATCTAGTCAGCCGTGAGTGGTGCACATAAACGGCCGTATGTAGCACTCGGTGGAACCGGCGCATCCAGTTCAGAGAACAGGCTCCAGAGTACGAGAGTATCTTAACAAATCAATTATAAATTATATCTTTTAAATTATATACTAATAATTAAATTGGAGTCAGATTTATACGAGTATAGAATCAGCGTTAGTGGCTGACCGCTAATAGAATATACACAGGCTGCCTTTTTAGATAAGCTGGAGTCGGCCTGCAGACCAGACTAAAGCAGGAGACAAAGTGGTACTATTGTCTCTGACACGGGGTAGCTGATCCCACGAATTTAAAGAAGCAGTCTCATCCGGTTGTAATAACAGTAACATTTCAACACTCTTACCTTTTCCCACAGCAACAGCGGAAAATATCACGTTTTAACCTTCGATCCGGGCTATTCCCTCATTGGTCTAGCTGCGCGGGATTTACAATTGGTGACCCCGACGTGATCCCAGTTGCTGTTTCTGATGTTTCAGTGACAGGTCCGAACGACGTGATCCCTCTGTCAGGAGGGCGTCTGCTTTTCTTGACCCGTTAATTTCTCCTGCAATTTTGTTTAAAAATTCCCCACAGTTTGGCGTAATTAACAGGATACTCCTAACAAGGGATTTTCTGGTCAGTGTAATTCCTGGTTCTTGATCCTTGGTGTGGTGAGTAACACAATTCTTTTACGTAGTACCATATACTAGGGAGAGTTTTGTTGTTTCACCATGTAGACACTGTTTAGGGGATCGACATATCCCGGACAGGCCCTGGGACCGTAGAAACCGGGCACATTCCAGACTACTACCCTTCAGGGGATTAATAAACAATGGAAGCAGGGAAAGATAGGAGAACTGCAACTGAAAACTTTCTAAAGTTTTTCTAAATCTGTGTAAATTGTGAGGTAGCAGCTCTCACTGTTCTATTTATATATATCTATGTATGTGTGTATATACGTGTGTAGATATATGTCTATATATATAATGTTGACACTGTCATTCTGGGATGCAGAAGTTTTATATATTATAAGGTCATTATGACTGCAATAATTATAGAACCCTAGAATGGGTAAATGGAAGATGTGTGCTTCAGGGCTCAACTTAAAGGTTTGAGGATGTTTAAAAGAAAGTAAAAAGTTTGACATACTGTTAACATAGATTGTTGTTGTAAACATAGGTTTGAGATATTACATAGAAGGTATGTTGATGCAAGGTACTGTTCTGTTGTTCCACCATACTGTGGGGGACGCAGAGGATCTTGTTCAGATACAGAGTGTAAATCTAAATCATGTGACAATGGCACATTAGGCACTGCTCTAAAATCCAGCAGGCCATGCTTTCAGAGGAAAGCAGATCTTTAAAGAACTGCATAACATCTTTGCAGAAGTTAACAAATAGCACATAGGCTATTTTTATGTAAAAACAGAAGTCTTCCTTCTGTAGTACTTTTTGTGCCATATTGGTGTTTTTATTTTGCTTTTAATTTGTGTTTAGAGATACATCTGTGATACCATAAAGTTAAAGTGCATAGTATAGATAAATAACTCTCAATCTATATAAATTGCCTGGGCATGTCATTTAGGAAATGTTGGAATTCACCAATATACCTGCTGGTGTGCCAATTAAATTAACTGAGGTATGATTTTTAAATCGCACGGATGTATTTTTGTGTAAATTTCTCTAGAGAAAAAAAAAAACCTGTGCTAGAATGTTTGTCTGACGTCAATGGACCAGTCAGTGCTATAAAATGAACTAAGAGCCATCAGAGCTTTCACTTGCCTTAATTAGGGCCAGCATTTTCTGTTCCTGCAGGAAAGTGTTTATGACTACTAAGGAGATGTCTTTCTAGTCAGGGCTCCTAAATGGTTTTACAGTTTGGGAGAATAGTTCTTCCGCAATTAAATAACTAACTAACTAACTAAATTAAAATAAATAAATAAATAAATAGAAGAAGAAGAAGCAATTTCTTCTTTAACTTTACTCCATATTTACCCCTTTCATTTAAAAGCTGAAGTAGGGTCATTTTTTAGCAAAGACTGGCTTATTGGTCTCTTTTGTCCATTTGTCTCTCTGTTTCTTTTCTTTCTATCTGTCTTGTGGAACATCTTTGTTCCATAAAAAGCAGTAACCTACATTCTTCAGAGAGTGTATGATGTTGTTAATAATCGATAATCTAACCTGGCAATAATCATTTAACTATGCAGACAAATAACCCTGCATAGGTTTCTCTCCTTCTTCAGAGCTTTTGTCTGACGACCACAGTAGGCCGACGGCTTTCGTTTGGACCAGGCGGAAGGAGGAACCTACTGCGTGGGGCGATGCGAGGCTAGTTTGGAGATTTTCACTAGCCCTCAGAACTGTATCTGGACGCTGCATCACTGCTTCAGTCTGACCACCTGCGGTTACCGCAAGCCCACGCAGTGCCCTAAAATCTACCCCCTCCCTCCTGGCGGCCTTATTAACAGAAATGTTAATATAACTGTTGCATGACATGAATCTTGTAATGGCACATGTGAATTAGAACATTTCAAACATCCTGTCAGCGTATGTAACACACTGTAATATAACTGATGAAACGTATGCATTGTTATAGGCACAGCTCGATGATTTAGTCTCTGATTACAAAGTCAGACTCGCCGTTCAAATTCCACCCGTATGTTCAAAACGGGACCTGTTTGGTGACGTTACAGGTCTTTTTGGCACAGGTAATTCCATTTCTAACACTTATCAAATAACCAAACAATCTCAGTATTCTGCATGGTTGGCAAATCAGGGGGCCCACTGGTTTCCAACACTTCACTAACAGTAATAAAAACATCATTAAGGCAATTAGGTCTGAAGCGCAGGCGCTTCTCACCATCAGCCATTCATTATTCAATCAGACCCGTACCATCGAGTGTGACTTAGCCTGCAGGACGTATACACAGGATTTGTTTACTGCTGCCAGACAGGAAATCTTGGACCTTCGTCTGAGTAAAACCCCTAGGCATGTATTAATGACCTCATTGAGACCTTATACCTGCACAGGTGAATTGCTTCAGAGAAGATGAGACTATACATTATTCTGAATTGTTAACATTAATGATGTTTACTGAAACTGCGTGGTTAGGATGTATAGGGTTCTTTGTTTCCTTTCCTTTAATCCACCCAGACCAAGTGTATCCAAATTCCACTACCATATGCTCCATTGGCGTAGTAGTGAAGAATCAGGTCCTCAAATTAGATCATCTAACAGGGTACATTACCATGAGGGGCACTGAAACCATATTCACCACCCGTACGTGTTGTCATGAGACCTCGAGTTATATAATTTGTACTTGTAATACTTGTAATCTTTTTCCCACAATGACACCAAGCTCATTAGTGTGCAGTCCTTACACGGCAACGTGGATGCAATCCAGGTCTCCCACACGCAATGGTGCGTCACCCGCTCAGCCCAAGACGCCTACACCTGGTGGGACTGGGTGTTCCGAGGGTGCGTCATCGCCAGCGCCCTCATCTTCACCTTCACCTTGGTCCAGTGTTGCTATTTCCGACACCTTATCCGCAACCTACACACTTCCACTCACGCTGCACTGGTTCTCAGCCCTCTCCAGCTGCCCCAAGGCCGGCCATGAGACCACAGGCACCAGCCAGGGTATTCCATGACCCCTTGGGACTGTGTTGTTCTTGTCCCACGGGGCCAGAGGGGGGAACTGTAAGACGGGAATTCACACCCCAGAGCATCTAAGAACACAATACCGGGAAGCGACAATCTTTGAGAGTTATAAAGTCACACTTCTGGTGCCAGGAT
The DNA here is from genome assembly GCA_029718625.1 of Synaphobranchus kaupii. Lineage (NCBI taxonomy): Eukaryota > Metazoa > Chordata > Actinopteri > Anguilliformes > Synaphobranchidae > Synaphobranchus > Synaphobranchus kaupii. Next base: position 58,350,903 of record CM056380.1, on the reverse strand, counting down.
GTTTGCTGAGACCATCTGGCCTAAGGTTTACGGTGTCCGAGAATGTCCTAGGATTTTATGGTCCTGGGAGAGGCTTTAATCTGTTTGAAACTCCCGCGCTGGGAGAGACTTTGATCTGTTTAAAGCTCCCGCGCACGGACAATGCAAGACTGCCCCCACCTGACGTCACTGAGGCATCCTTTCATCAAATAATGTCCACATAGCATGGTATAACAGTACAGACTGCTTTAGTCTTCAAAAAGCTTAAAACCCTTAAATTGTGATGAATATTTATGCTACATTGTACAGTATATACTGGAAATAGTCCTGACACTGGAACATACATTGTACACTCTTTTTCCAGAGGAACAACTATATATTGTTCAGTTTCTCAGTGTTACATGAATAAATACACACAGTTAATGTACCTGACTGAACAGGGGAAACTAGGGTATAATGTAATGTTCTTCAACAGGCATCCTGGGACTGTTTGTGGCATTAATATTAATCACATTTGAAAACTATGCAGAGATGGGATTCTCATGACAACACGAACGTAGACCTATTCATGTTTGATATCATTTTGATGGTCTTGGTGTGTGTGGTGCAATGGCATATATTTCCTACATGGTCAACATGGAGGAAATATATATTTCATAACTCAGGAGTAAACTACCACTGTGGAAGTATACCACAGGAAACTCTTTCTTCCAAACCCCCCTTGAAGGAGGGACGAAAGGTGCAATATTAGCCTTCTGGCCAGTTTATGGTTTTACGATCAGCCACAGCCAGATCAAACACAGAGTTTGGGCTTATAGGCATGGGAAACAAGGAACTCGGGGAAGCTGTAATCAGACTCTCCCGCACACCTCACGCTGTGTATTGTGTGTAGTGAATTGCCAGGTATGATTTAATATTTTCCTATACTCTATTTTTAATATGTTGTGTTGTAATTTGTAACCATGATTTGATTATTTTTAAGTAAAGAACCTACCTGGTAAATTGTTAAACTTGATTTGTGTGGTTTCTTTGAAAAAGACATTCTATCTCTGTTAACACGGTAATGAGTTGATTGATTTCCTCAGTTTGGACTTCCCCCTCTGCTGGTCTAGGGAGATTGACTAGTTAAGCTTAATGTATCACGGTGTATTGCACCCGTAGAACTCTGTCTTAAGTTAGATCATCTCCGCATGCCTTTTATACATGTTGAGAACGGACGTTGCCAATATTATCTTCTCGGGTCCCTGAGCCTTTAAGATAGGCTATACCTTATGAAGTGGTCTCCTCCGCAACCTCTGAGACATCTAGTCAGCCGTGAGTGGTGCACATAAACGGCCGTATGTAGCACTCGGTGGAACCGGCGCATCCAGTTCAGAGAACAGGCTCCAGAGTACGAGAGTATCTTAACAAATCAATTATAAATTATATCTTTTAAATTATATACTAATAATTAAATTGGAGTCAGATTTATACGAGTATAGAATCAGCGTTAGTGGCTGACCGCTAATAGAATATACACAGGCTGCCTTTTTAGATAAGCTGGAGTCGGCCTGCAGACCAGACTAAAGCAGGAGACAAAGTGGTACTATTGTCTCTGACACGGGGTAGCTGATCCCACGAATTTAAAGAAGCAGTCTCATCCGGTTGTAATAACAGTAACATTTCAACACTCTTACCTTTTCCCACAGCAACAGCGGAAAATATCACGTTTTAACCTTCGATCCGGGCTATTCCCTCATTGGTCTAGCTGCGCGGGATTTACACCATTTAACATTCCCATGACCTTTCATTTTTCTGGGCTAAGTAAATGGGCAACATAAGCATGCAGATGGAACACTCTCGCTCAACACAGCTAAATTATTCAGGGATAAAGTAGGCACAGGAAGCTGAACCACTTTGTGAATGAATCAAAGGTACCTCTCCTTTCATGACTGGCCGAGTGTGGCTAAGGCAGACAAAGGCTCCTGAGGTAAAGAAAATACTTTTTTTCATGTCCTCAAATAAAACATGACATAAATTAATAAATACATCTGTCACTCCCTTACCCACCTATATAAATAAGTGAGGTTAAAATAGAACATAGAGGTATTTGTAACTGTCAATATTGTACAAACAAATGAGCCAATCTCTCCTCACAGCGATGTTAAGGAAAACGCTTCCTCACCATTGTGTCAAGGTGTGCCATATGCCTATCCATGAATAACCTTCCACTGCACACCAGACATTACATTACAGACACTTTTATCCAAAGTGCCGTACAATGGGCCTCACTCATGAAACGTGAGCAGAACGAATTTGTACGTAAATCGTTCGTATTAGTAAATTTGGTCGTACGATTGCAAAAAGCAAACACATTAGATTATGCCTATTAATCAATTGTAGGCTATGAACTTTAATTAGTCTCATAAGCGTAATTAATGCTCCCAGTACTATTTTTCTAAATTGGTCAAATTTAAATGCTAACTTATATGACGTTAAATATGCTGTTTAAAACACACATTTGACCAATTAACAAAATTTGCTTTAAATTGCCTACAGGTCTGTAGCAACCCAGCTAACAAAATTCGGTCCCCAGGACGTCTCGAAATGTCATCAGGACGTCGCCTTGACGTCTTTTTGTAGGGTTTTCTAAATGTTACGTGGACATCACCGAGAACGTTCTCGGGACGTTCTAGTAACGTCCCCCAGACATTAATTACATGACGCTATATTGTAACCAGTAACAGACGTTGCAGGAACGTCCCCGAATGTCCCATGAATGTTATGAGCACGTCATATCATAGCCGGATAGGGACGTTGCTTGAACATCCTGAAAAATTCTAATTAAATGTTACATTGTAACCAAACAGTGACCTTCCTAGGACTTTAATAACATCCTAGTAATGTTTTTAGGACATCCCTAGGGAACGTCACGTCATAACTTTGAGGGGACTAAAATGGTACGTCCCTAGCACGTCCACTGTTTGCTGGCCAGCATTGCAATGGCTGACCTTATGCTGTTGGAGGAGTTGGCTGTTTAGGAGAGAAACAAACGCATCTTTAAGATCGTGCAAAAGCGATTTGTTGGCTGAGAGTGCTATATGGCTCGTTTTTGGGTTTTTATGAAATTGACAACCTGCCCAGCAATGTTATTGGTGACGTAATTGTACTACACAAACGTAGCCTCAAGGCTCCATCCGAAGATATGTTTGCAAAATATGAATAGAAAGGGCTAAATTTACGATAATTAGGAACGTTTCATGAATGAGGCCCAATAAGAGCATAGCGAAGTGCATACTGAAGGTCAGAAACGGCAAACAGGTCAGATAAAGTACATTTCTATCATTATATCAGCTATCCATAGACATGAACAGGCATGAATCTAGTACACACAGTAAGCCATGGCTTACGTCTTAAGGCTAAGTCAGTGTGACATGATTTATTTGATAAAAAGACGTGTGCTTATCTATAGGAGAGTCACACAGGCACTGTCACTGGGGGCTGTGATTGAAGTCGACAATGTTTTAAACAAATAAAACGTGTGGCTATGAGTTTGGGACCAAGGGGATGTGATGCATGAATCTTGGGAAGAACACGGCTGGGCTTTAACACAGCTGTGTCCAGACCTGCAGTGGGACCCATCTGTTCCCCTTCAGTGGCCCCTGAATCTGCACCACAGAAGAGAGGTTCAGACCTGAGCCAACCCAGCCCAATATTGGCAGGCCCCGTCCCTGCAGGTCTGGCTGCCCCGCCTTTTGTCCAACCGTCAGCGATTGTTTAATGAGAGTCAGCTGTGCGACTGAATGACGGCCCTTATTTTAACCGCCATTTTGAGCACCGACCTCCCACGCTGTGGTTCTGATGGTTCAATCAACGTCCATCGCATGTCCTGAAGAGAGCCGTCGCATAGAAGTTGAACTTTCTTACATGTTTGTACTTCTGTTTTCTTTCCCAACCTCCAAACGCTGTTTCAAGTAATCTACTTCAGCAAATTAACACGGTCAAATAACTTTGTGTCAAATGTTCAATTTATGTTTTACATGTGAAACCCAACAGGTGATTATGGTTTACTATGTTAAGCAAAACATGATTTTCTCAATTGTGGAGGAGATGATGAGTAATAGTATAGTGTGTTTCAGTGTACATACACGTACGTAAGTTAAAAAAAAAATATATATATATATTTATTTTATTATTTTTATTTTTTTAATTGACCCATTTTAAACATGTAGTAAAAAAGGAATGACACATTTGAGAGATGCATTTCATAACCAGTGACAAAAAACAGTATAATTGTGGTTTGTGCTTTGTGTTTTGATTTGCTGTTCATCTGTATTGGCTTTATGTATGTTTGCCTCTATGATTTATATAATAAGAGAAATAAATTCATAAGATGAAAAATTATTGCGAAAGCAATATTTTCATCAATAATAGTAATGGTGATGTAGTTAAAGCATTTCAGCATTTCACGATTTTCTTTTATTTTATATATTTATTTACTTTTATGCGCTTGAGTGGTTGAACAGGTTGAACAGCACATAAATGGTATATCCGACTTTCTATATTCTTAGATGCTGACAAAGCCTTAACAGGCTAAGTGCTCCGATTACTCTCTCCCCCCCCCCTCTTTTTGCGTTTCACTGTAATAAATAATCTATACTATCGACCATGAGAACACTTTTATTCTCTTGTGCTAAGAGAGAGCATGCTGATAGGGTCCAGGTCAGTTAGTCTATGCCTCCATGAAAGAACCGTAAAGGCGTGCAAAAAAAAGCCATTTCATCGTGTGTGTGTATGTGTGTTTCACGCTACTCGTGTTAATCTTGCACTGTTGCTATTTAATCGCTGCCGCAGTTCAGAGAACAGGACAAGGTTATGTCCAATGTGGCCGAGTTGCTTATAAAACCAATATTCGGAAAGTAGTGTTTCAATGTCCAGAGGGCGGAAAGCAGTCCGGTCTTGGCCGTTTACTGTTCTGTGATGAGAAGCCACGTTGTTTATAGGTTTCTAATTATTTTCCGCGGCGGCAATTAACGGGGACATAAAAGTTTGGTCAGTCTGCCGCGCGTGACGGATGGCGCAGATTTGCCAGCGACGATCAGACGGAGCGCAGCGCCCCCGGATGCGGAGCGGGGGACGGCGTTCACCGCGGCCCGAACGTTATTCGTGACGACGCCCTCTCTTTAGAGAGGGGGCGCCTCGTGATGCGCTTCAGGAGGAGCGTCCCTGTGCAGAACAGTGGGAATAAATGCGATATCTCGTTGTAGTCATTTATTTATTTATTGTAGAAATGAAGGCATTTGATTGCTGCGATTTTCTTCCTGTGTGTGTATGGGGTGTGAAATTAACACCAGCCACTAGCCAAATGGCAGTAACATTTTGATTGTGGCTGGTAAGATGTTTACTCTAGCAGCCACTTTGGCCAGTAACCAAACAGTATCTGTTATATTTCCATTATATTGTAAGTTGTATTGAAAGTTAATGTGGCTGGTAAAAAGGAAAAACTAATTTCATACCCTGGTGTGTATCGGGGGGGGGGGGGGGGGGGCTATCATGTGCCCTTTGTTTTAACACCTTGCCTCTCATGGCCACTGATCAATAAAACATGTGCTTTTATAGGTGTGAAACATCATGGCGGCATTACTCCAAATGTCACTGAGCCTCAGTACAGATCCGGGTCACTCCGGGGCGTCTTGCTTGACCTCATCGAGTTCCTGGCGCCATCGCCCCCTTGTTTGAGGCCATGGACGAGTGAGGCACCGTTAAAACTCCGCTACCGCAGACATTAACGTTTAACGTTAAAACGGTTCAAGCTGCTCCGCTCTGAGAACAATCAACTGAATATTCAGAACTACCCCCGAGGTTATATTCAACGCAATAATACGGTTTCCTTATGTTCTTTTGATTCGACGCGTTGCCCGCGTTTGTGATTTGGTTGAGCGAACTGTGGCTTCGACCTTTGAGATTTCTCACAATTTGGCGCAATATCAAGCGCGGAGACGCACGGATCACCATATTGTTCATGACGCTGTGAAGCGGATTACATAAATGCCGGTGTTTGATCAATTCTGCCAGGCGTACCCTTGACACACCGAGCGCAGCGCACAGCTCCTGGATGAGTGAATAGAGAAGCATTCTTCTGAGATTTGACAGGAGAGAGTGATAAAAGGAACAAAACACAGAGGCAGCTCTCTTACAACAGCTGCGAACTCCGAATGAGCTAAACACACATTTCATGTGACCAGCTGGAGCTAATGGCATGGAACCACTCACATCTGCCCTTCAAAAGCCACCGGCTTTAAAGAGGGCATGCTGAGGCCTCTAAGAGACAGAAGATAAATGCCATCCCTTTGACTTCCATTGTTAGCATTGAAGCCGCCATGGTGCCAATACAGTCAATAACGATTCAAAGAGCAGAGCTCAACAGTATTCTAAATGGGACAAAAATGATATATATATATATATATATATATATATATATATATATACTATATAAATATAAACTACATTTTTTGACAGCAAAATGCAGAGAACCCTAATAGGTACTGTCACAGCTCTCCCACTTCGCCCGTGTAATGACAATGTATTCTAAAATGCTGCTTTTTGGAATGGACACTGTACTGTCCCTGGCTTCATTTCAAACAATGTGTGCCCTCCACTTGACGGATCTGTGGGTTGGATTCGGAGTGAGGGTCTCTCGAGTGTGGGTATTGAAAAAAGAGAAATGGTGTTGACATCATACTAAAGTCATGCATGTATTACATTCATTCATAATTCTCCTGTATGTTCAGTATTGC
>CM056380.1:58209643-58338648 GCA_029718625.1 Synaphobranchus kaupii | reverse complement strand
AGGAGGGAGGAGGAGGGAGGAGGGGGGAGGAGGGGGGAGGAGGAGGGGGGAGGGGAGGAGGGGGGGGGGGGAGGAGGAGGGGGGGAGGAGGAGGGGGGGGAGGAGGAGGGGGGGGAGGGGGGTGATGGTTCCAGCCCAGCCTTTTGCAGTTTCCCTATTTTCCTGTGATTATCCCTGCACATAGTTCTCTCCTGTGTAATCATAGGCACGGGGCAGGGATGGCTGGCAGGTTTGATTGATTTATGTGACACTCTTTGTGGTCCTTTGCCTTTGGGCTCAGCTGCAGATGAAAATCTACGGGCAGAGGGGCAGCCTTGGGGTCAGCATTGCCGGGGGGAGGGGCTCCCTGCCTTATAAGGAACATGATGAGGTGAGTCATTGGGGGAAGGGGCGGAGCGGGGCGTGGCACATGGTAGGGAGGCAACCCGGACATTTTCCAAACCATGGATATAAAGTTGTTGGGCGTGTTGAATATTTACTACTTTTCCGCTTACACTAAAATATTAATCTCTGAAAAAACTCAACTTATTAAAACTGATAATACGTGCAACGAGATAATTGTATTAATTCTGGAGAAGTAGTCTGTGTTCACAAGCATTCAGTTTTGAGTCTTTAACATCACTTGTGTTCTTAAGCATCGTCTCTCCTCTATCTTCAGGGTGTTTTCATCTCTCGAGTGGCCAAAGGAGGACCTGCAGAAAAGGCGGGAATCCACATTGGAGACAGAGTATTGGAGGTAGGGTGAGAGACGGTGTGGCTCTTCCAAACCACTGTCATTGTCACCACTTGTCACACCTGGGCTGTGTCCGAATCAGAGCCCTATCTACTGCACCCTGTCTCCTGCGTACAGTGCACTGGCAGAAGTCTGCTGTTTAATGTGCACTGTTTAGCAGTCCGTGAAAAATATCCACCATACTATTTTCCAACCGCACTGTGGAAGTGTCGTAAGCAGGTCAAAAGACGTCCCACCACTGTTGCCATCATGTCCGCGGTTTTACAGCTAAATTGGGATACTTTCAAGGTGCAGTCACGGGTAAAAATGAAAAGTTGCAAAGCACATCAAAAATATTATGATTTATTTTTAAAATACGTTGGTTTCGGTTAAAAATATATTTTGGTCTAGTTTTCAATCGCCATTCTGCTATAAAGTCTTGCAAGATCTGGCAACCCTGCGCCCCACTCTTGCGCTGCTATGTCACGTGTTGTTTTTGTTGTATTTGAAAGAAAATATCAGCGAAGCTGCGCCTAATTTTTTTTAAACGAAGCTTCACGTCATATTTATGTGACCAAAATGTTCGTGTACTTCTTGGAAAGTGTGCTACCGAATGTACTCAGCAAAACCCTGGAAGTAAGTGTGTCATCCGGGTGTTTCAAGTATACTGCAATTTGAACATTTTTCACCTACTCAACGACTTTCTCATCCTATCTACTCACCAAGGCTACTCAATAGTGTGGAAGAGTGCTGATTCGGACACGGCCCTGGACTGGAAATAGATTTCAGGCAGAGCCTGGGGGTGTATCCCAATGGGTGGATGCGTGTTGCAAGCAAAAAAAAAGTTTTGCTCAAAAAGCAGCCGCCGGGCATCTCCGCTTTGCCCGCTAAAGACATACGGTGAAAGTCGGCGAAGCACCTGTGAATGACGTCAAACGCCAATGGTGGTTCCAAATGAGCCTTGCTGGTCTTTGGATGTTTTTGCACACTGCTGATTAGGGCGCCTGTTTATACTCAATTCCAGCAGCGAGCTCCTCCCTCACCCGCCACGTGATGCGGGATAGCCCGAGATGGTCAAAACAAGTCCAGCCCTTATTCTTAACTCCTCACGTCCTTTCTTCCACTCCCCCACTACCACTTGTCTCCTACCCAGAAGTATGTGGAGGAAAGGAGGGGAGGAGATGAGAATAAGGAGCCATGAAGAAAATTGGGACAGCTAATCTGCTTCTCCGTCATCACAATCGCCATCGACTATTGATGAAGTTGCCCTATCGTAACTTTGACTGACGCCGAGCCCACAAATAGTCCCAACGGCAATCACATATTGACCATAAATTGACCAAAATCTGTCACAGATCTTAAGGAAGAAAGAAAAAAACAACAGACTCTGTGGTTCTCCAGGACCAAGACTGAGTATCACTGCAGTAAAAAGAAAAATGTATCCATACAAAACAGGGTCTTGTAGGATTCTACTTAAGGTCTTGAGAGAAGAACAGGATTAGTTAATTAGTTGTATCACAATTCATTTTTTTAATTCTACTTTTTTGTGCAAGTTAAATGTTAAATAACTCTTCTCATTTTTAATGTGGGCATTTCCCACTGCATCTAACAAAACCTAAAATGCCCCTGTAAACATTTTAAAATACTGCAGCATGTGCATGTCAGTAAGTAATCAAACTGAATTTATGTTGCTTGTAACATTGCTGTCAATCATCGTCTGTGTTTAATTAGGGTTAGATCCTCATCCATCCCTTTCAAGCCTTTAGATACCAGCCCCTTCCCAACTGTGCCACTAATAATTAAAGCAAAATATCATTCACATAATATTTATTTACTGAGTAATATTGCAGCTGAATATTACTGTCTCATGCCAATTCTGTTAGCAGCCTACTGATGATTCAGGAGCTAAATTAAAGTCATGATGAATATAATTTCCACATGTTCATCAGAGAAATGGCCAAATAAAAGGCTTGCAAAATTATCTGCTGCCCCACCAAATTTCAATTCTCATAAAAGCCACATGAGGGCACTATTAGACTGAAACAGATTCAATGAACTATTTCACAGCAGTCTTCAGTAAAGCATTATCATAGTTGCTGCTCTCAAATTACTGTAGCAATATTACATGACAATGACAACTCTATATTTTACATTCAGGATTTAGGTTTAAATAATCCAATACAATACTTCTTTTAAAAATCAAATAAGATATTTATTTAAAAAATGTCTTCAGTGCAATTCATATGGTTTCCATCTGAGAGCAAAGGACGTTTTAATGGAGTAATTCAGGTTCCAGTCCATAACTCTTTGTGCTAATCAAGCACCGCAATGTGACATACTCATGTATTAATGAGAAATCCCAAGCAGTTCTGACTTTGCAGGCTGGAATCCTTATGAGGAAGGTAGTTAAACCTGAAGTGATGCAGCAGAGCCTCAGCTGCCTGACTGAGTTATATGTGAAAGCCACTCAGGGCATGTCCTCAGCATAATGGATAATGTAATAGCGATGTGACCTTTGACCCCGTTCTGTCCAGGTCAATAGCTTAAACATGCAGGAGATGACCCACCACGAGGCAGTCAGTGCTCTGCGGAACGCTGGGAGTTGTGTGAAGATGAAGGTGCTGAGGGAGAGGAGTGTTTGTCCAGCCCCGCCCATCCAAGCTGAGGTGCCAGAGACATACATCCCCGTGGATAGAAAACTCGCCCACCCCACAATCCCAGGGGATTCCGGGTCAAAGTGGCAGAACTGTGAGCCTGTTCCAGAACGCAGGTTGCCAGGGGTGATAGAAGCCGTTGTCGTCTGCAATGGAAATGGAGCGGTAAGTGAAATGGAACAGAGTGGAAGGTGACTGACAGTGTGTGTGTGTGTGTGTGTGTGTGTGTGTGTGTGCGTGTGTGCGTGAACTGTGTGTGAGTGTGGGAGAGTGTATATTCTTGTATGTGTGTGAGAGTATATACAGATCCTTTCCAAAAAATTTGAATATCATGGAAAAGTTTTTTTTTTTCCATAATTCCATTCAAAAAGTGAAACTTTCATAGATTATAGATTCATTACACACAAAGTGAAATATTTCTAGCCTTTATTTGTTTCATTTTTCATAATTTTGGCTTACAGCTCCAGAAAACCCCCAAAACAGTATTTCAAGAAATTAGAATAGTGTGTCGAAAATCAGCATTTACTTCAGTTATTTCAGAGAATTAATGTTTTAGACTGAGTGTCACAGCATCATCTAATTTACTCAAAACACCTGCAAAGTTTATCTCAGTTTGGTTCAGTATGGGGAAGACTGCAGACTTGACAATTAGCCAGAAGACCATCATTGACACCCTCCAGAAGATGGGTAAGCCACAAAAGGTCATCGCTAAGGAGGCTGGCTGTTCACAGAGTGCAGTGTCCAAGCATATCAATAGAAAGTTTAGTGGAAGGGAAAAATGTGGCAGGAGAAGGTGCACAAGCAAAAGAGATGACCGTAGGCTTCAGCGGATTGTCAAGCAAAGACGATTCCAAAATTTGGCGGAGATGTAGAGGGAGTGGACTGAGGCTGGAGTCAGTGCTTCAAAACCCACCACGTACAGACGTATCCGGGACATGGGCTACAACTGTCGGATTCCTCGAGTCAAGCCACTCCACTCATTCTCTGAAATAACTGAAGTAAATGCTGATTTTCGACACACTATTCTAATTTCTTGAAATACTGTTTTGGGGGTTTTCTGGAGCTGTAAGCCAAAATTATGAAAAATGAAACAAATAAAGGCTAGAAATATTTTACTTTGTGTGTAATGAATTTATAATCTGTGAAAGTTTCACTTTTTGAAAGGAATTATGGAAAAAAAAACCTTTTCCATGATATTCAAATTTTTTGGAAAGGATCTGTATGTGTGTATGTGTGTTTTGGAGGCAGGGGTTATAGGGAAATCATCCATGTTGCTCACATTGTAAACAGGGATCTTATCACTATGGCTAAATTAACCTTTAATAAGATGTGTATGTGCCCACTTTAGAGCAATTTCACAGTGCTGTAACAGTGTGTGGCCTTTGTGAACGATCATTAGTGTGCACTTCATTGGTAACACACCTTCAAGCTACTGTCACATCTCACCCCTGATTGGCCACATTTATGTCATATGTTTGAGTACTGACATGAATGTAGCTTCAGGGTCAGGGAAAGATCACTGGTAACAGGCAGGATAATCCTGTTGTTTTCAATCTTTAAACTTCCTTTTTTAAGTTTAACTTGTGCAATGTTGCCTGTGCGTCATGCCGAGCCATTGGGCTATCTTAAATTACACTATGTTCTAGTAGGTGTCAACACAGTGTAGGTAGGTAAAGATATGTCTTCTGAGCTTGAGGGCCAGTGAGATCTTTATTTAACATGAATCATTCTAAAGAATCAAGGTTCAAACTTAATGCTATAAATCCCCTTCACACAGTTATCTCTGCTGGATGACATGTTTGTCATGCAGCATGAATCCTGCAGTAGTGATCGGGAATGTGTTTAGTGTTTATTGACTCGTCGTGTTTTTTCAGAGCTGGGCTGACCCAGAGAAGCCCACGGGCCGGGCAATGAGAGACACAGAAGCCTCCTTCAAAGCCAACACATTTCAGGTTGTCAAAAACACCATGGCGGTAAGTAAGGTCAAGATTTGCATTTGGATTAGCATTTTTATGAGGCGCGGGTCTAGGCTACAGATCTAAGGGATTGCGTGATGTCTCCAGGCCAGACTTCAATTCATTAATTAGCATTTTTGTCCAGTATCTTCAAATAGTCCTGCAGCTTGATACCATAGTCCTTGGAGTTCTGAGAAATGTTTTTTGGATTTTCTTTTTTTGTTGTTGTTGCCTTTAAAAAAAAAAAACTATTCGCCTTCCTGAATAAAAATAGAAGAAAGGAGCATTTTTGAATAATAGATATAACTAGGATTCTAAGCACCATAGGTGCCTCAATCCATCAAGAGGGACCTTATCAGCTATAGCAGATATTTAATATCAAAGTACGGCCTCACACATTTACTACCGAGGTCTAACACTTGAGTACACGTGATCCTGTACAATATTATATCCTAATATTATAGGTTATTCATTCAAAATAAAAAAAATAAAAAACCTTTATCTAAATTGTGATGGAAGATTTCAATAACAACAGATCTAACTGCGTACCCAATCTATCAAACAGCATATTATAATTAAAACACATACATTTGTAAAATGAGCTGGACTATCATATTTAGTTCTTTCTGTGTGGAATGTACTATACTCATACTACATAGTGCATACCTTTATCATATTCTATGAATGATTTCACCAAATTTCACGTATATATCACACACGACCACCACAATACACCCATTATATTTTTATAAAAAACTTTTTTATTTATCTGAAAATTTATTTTCAGACAGTTAATGCTCAGAAATCTCATCCTCAAAAGTGTTTATGGATTGTTCTTCTAAAGAACCTGTCATGTAGCAAACAACGTAGATTCAGCCATAGAAAACTATAATTCTTTGCATGTGCCTTAAAACCATGAAAAACTCATGTTATTCTGAAACACACAAAATTTGTAGCATGGACCAGCGCTACTCAAGCTGGGGGGTATTCCACAAAGCAGGATTACTGAGTTAGCTGGGTAACTGCACTGAGTAAAATCCAAAGCAGGATTACTGAGTTAGCTGGGTAACTGCACTGAGTAAAATCCAAAGCAGGATTACTGAGTTAGCTGGGTAACTGCACTGAGTAAAATCCAAAGCAGGATTACTGAGTTAGCTGGGTAACTGCACTGAGTAAAATCCAAAGCAGGATTACTGAGTTAGCTGGGTAACTGCACTGAGTAAAACTCGGAACCGCCCCAAACCTGGAACATGGACCGAAGTAAAAAGAGCTCTTCCGAATTTACTTAGTGTAAAATTTAATTTTCCCTTTGCCAATTTAACAAATTTTGAAATATAAGTGTCCCCAACAATTATTGGCGGGGACTGGAATAGTGTCCAAGATGCAAATATGTTTAAGTCTCCCAGACTTAAATTCAATCAAATTCCGTGAAAGAGAAAAGGCTATTTTTCAGATGATGGGGGAATTGAGGTTTTTTGTTTTTTAATTGGGTGGTGGATACATGGCAATTGTCACAGCCATCCAGTTGAGATTATACATATTTTTTTCAAATCCACACAAATGTTACTCAAGGATAGATTATTTTGTGTTACCCTGTACATCTTTAGGCTTAGCTAGGAGTTGCACAATTTGGTCCATTAACATTTCAGATCATGCACCTGTGTCTCTAAAATCCAACCAAAAATCTCAGAGACACCATTGGCAGTGTAATAGATCCATTCTTTCTGATCCTGAATTCTGTGCTATGGCAAAAAGAGAACTGGAACTATTTGCCCACCAGAACAATAACTTTGATAATAACCTTTCAGTATTATAGGAAACAACTAAAGCCTATTTAAGGTATTATTATATCTTATTCTAGTGCTAAAAAGAAATAAAATTATACAGGAACGGAGGCATTTGGAGCTACAACTACATAATGCAGAAAATAAACATAAGCACCATAGCTCTGAAACTAACTGGGGTAAAGTAGTCTAGTTGTGGCCAAAAATTATCTTAATATCCTCCTTTCTCAAAAAGCTGAAAGAGCTTTATTTCTACAGAAAGATTTATGAACAGGGTAATAGATCAGGACAGTATCTTGCAAATTGAATCAATAACTGTCCAACTCATAATTCCATAGCTATTGTTAAGGACAGAGAAGGTAAACCTTTTCATAGTACCCCTGATATTTTAAATGTTTGGTACATTTTATTCTTCTCGACACATCAGAAGTTCCTCTGACGTTGAAGTTAAAGGGTAGTTCCACCGAAAAACAACATTAACCTGATTTAACAGATCAAGGCACAACTAATTAAGTCTCCCTTTGTGGCTGGCCAAAAAAAATTCTGTACTGAGATATTTGAATATAAAGTTTAAATTTTGGTAGAGGTATTTTTGTTCATTTATGAAAGACAGTAGTGTCAAGTGGGCATGTAAATTACATAGGCACGTAGGCGGAGCCAGCAAGGGAGGAAACTGCTGCGTCTGTCACTGTTCTGAGTAGGGACGCATCCTAGATCAAGATAGCTATCATTGCTATTTTATTATAATGTCAGAAAATTACATTGATAGGCTATGTTGTTTCCTAAAGATGTTTTGGCAAACCAAACCAAACAGGACTTGAGTGCTGTCGGTTAGAGTGGAGTGGCCTCTGGTAGGCTATCATGCCCTGACATCTTCCTTATTGAATCACCCGGTAAGGAACCATGTCAACTAACATTACATTATGATGCTTGACCATGAAAAGTAGACTAACATTAGCGAGCTGACCATAATCAAACAGTTTTGCTTTGAACATTTGATTACAGAAACAATTTTTAAGATGTCATTTTTTGGGCTAGTGCCCTTAGCTGTTGTTAGCCACGGGTTTCTTGGTGTAAATCGGGGTTTTTAAATCTGTTTGCCATGCAGTAGCCAACCCTGCATTCATTTATGGCAGGAGGTCTGATATTGGAGATGGTAAATGCGTCATTACCGACATCAGTGCGTTCGAGTTGCACAACTCGGGAAAGTTTTGGCTTTGCTAGCAAACATAGCTAAAACAGCTAAGAACTGCAACAATAACATTTTAACTTTTAATTGTATATGTTTATCATGCTGTATCGGGATGTTGGCCGATACAAAAGCATTTCATACTGAAAAACGGGAGGTCGGGGATGATTTCCCAATACCTGGGCCACGTTCAATCTGAAAACGGTGTGTACCGTTTTGCTACGGTTTCCGGGTTGAACGACATGTTTCCTTGAAACGGTGTGAAATGGTGTGCAACAGGCTTTGAGGTATGTTTTCTCTCATTTGGTGGGTGTGTCAGAGGTGTTACCCAATCAGCAGCGACGTGTATATAAACCCCGCTGTATTAAAAAGGCAACGCTTGCGTAACACAACAGGGTGTTCAACGCACCACCGTTTCCGTTTAAATAAACGTTTTGCTACGTTTTGTTGGGGCTGAACGCAGCCCTGATTTCCGACATGGAACTCCTAGTTGAAAGGGCGTTTTATAAAAAAAATAAAAAAATCTTCCATTAGAAGACCCGGGTGAGCAATGAATAGCCTAAGTGTTACAGACTTCTGGCTAGGCTGGCTAATGTTTCACGATACCAAACGTAGATGAAGGGTCGTATTTCCCTCGTTTCTCAGCGTTGTCTGACCCCGCCCATAAACTGTAAGCACTCTTGGCCGTTGTATTTCATAGTACCTGGTACATGCGCAGTAGTTTGGGGCTATATCTCTGCTCTCACTACAGGTAGAATGTTGGCTGAGCTCATTTTAATCAGGAGGAGAGCTACTTTTCTACAAATCAAACATCATTTTTTGTTGGAACTACCCTTTAATATAAGTACATTTTAGGCATGTATTGATATTCCTAAGGTCTCAGATGAGGATAGACTAGTTAGACAGTGAATAAGATAACCCTCATTTTATGTTTGGGGTCAGTTTGACCAGATTCAATGTTTGTAATCTCTTAAAAACCAGTTAACCTGGACCTTCGTGTCAATTAATATATTATGCAGTGTGCAAGTTTCTGCCAAAGAACTCGCTTGCGTTTTCGCTCACTGAGACCACGTAATCGCAAATGCAGTACCTCCTTGCTAGTTTTGTGGTGGTGTTTTTTCGTGGTCATTAAGCATCTGGTGCATCCAAGCAGGAAATCCCACATCACACTGGATTATTTTGTGGATGTTCTGTAGGCCAGTTTCCAGGCAAAACGTTCAATAAACATATAATTAAAATGCTACCTGTAATCAAGTAATCATGTCAAGGAAATTGTGTAAGATAACGTCCATTAAATTGTGTAAGATAATGCCCCCTTTGATGCAGAAATAGCCTACTCCATACTATTCTTAATGCTCTCCAGTAGGCCTATGTAAACACAGGTGTTTAACTGACTGTCATGTGAACATTTTGAATGTTCACATGACAGTCACAGCTCTTGTTAGCTGGCTAAGAATAAGCTATAGAAAACTGAAGTAGGATAACACTAAAAAGTGCTCCACTTAATTTAAACTATTATTTTAGTTGCACGGATGCATTTAGGCTCTTTAACAGTGACATTCATGCCAAGGAAAGCTGAGTGCCAAAACGTGTCCTAGCAATTCTCTAGAACAGAGGTGGGGAACCCTGGTCCTGGAGAGCCACAGGGTCTGCTGGTTTTAGTTGTTACTCCCCACTTAATTGATCAATTAAAGCAGTTGATTACACAGTTAACTCACCTCATCTGGTTTCTTTGGTTTAAGTAGTTGCTGTATTTAAGGTGACAACAAAAACCAGCAGACCCTGCGGCTCTCCATGACCAGGGTTCCCTACCCCTGCTCTAGAAGAACCTTAATTGCCCCCATCACTAAAACCAGCCATTTCTCCTCCTCCCTCCATTGGATGCCAGTCACCAAGGGGCAGTGCTAATTAATATATTTTTTAAAGGATTTCATTGAAAGATGTAGATTGAGCAAGATTTAAGATATATGCTAAATTCTTTTTACTTAGAACAAAATATTTAAGATATAAATAAATATTTATTTTTTGCTAAATATTTACATTTGTAACCAAGATTTATAATAAAATTAATTTTAATTTAAATGTTAAATCTTGTTTTTTATAACACCCAAGATTTAAATATAAGCTAAATATTTAAATTGGAACCGAAGATCCGTCCAGTCGAATCCACTCAGCCTCCCTAGTCATCGACTCACTCCTTCCCTGTCCTCCTCTCCCTCTTTTCCCGGATGGCCTTTCGAAGATTTCCCGCAGTCCCCGATCAGTCCCCATACCAAGCCACTGAAACTCCGGTGAAAAAAAAAAAAAAACAACCAGTCGCCGCAGATCCAACAGACATTCCGGAGTAGGCTACATGTTATGAATGCATCTCCCCGGTGACGACCATTAACAAAACCTGGACTGGACAATTTGGTAATAATTATAAAAAAGACCAGCAGGAGTGCCCTGAAAAATTATCAACTTATATTAATTGAAAGATAAATTAAATCTTAAATCTTGGTTTTGGAAAAGCTTAAGATATGAGCTAAATGTTATTTTTTAACAAATATATATTTATTAACCAAGATTTAAGATTTAATTATTTATATTTGAATAAATATTTGATTCTGAAACAGAGATATAAGATATAAGCTAAATATTTATTTTTTAAATATTTATTTATTTTAGGACATGCTTAGCCTTTTGAGATTTATCAATTAAATCTGAAAACATGAACTAAAATGTTAATTTAGCATGTCAATTGAATCTAAGAAATAATGACTCATATTTAGCCTAAATCTTCAGGGAAATGCCATATTTTATATACGTGTGTGTATATATATATATATATATATATATATATATATATATATATATATATATACTATATATATCACTCCATATACTGTATGGGAGCCAGTATTTAAATGGACTGGTGTTGTGAGATTTTCAATGTTATACCAAGTGATGCCATTTATAAATTATAATTTAAATTCATTTAAATTTAATTAATTAAATTTAGATTCATTATTTATGAAGTTGCTGGGCCACCTAACAATGCAATGAAATTATTTTTATTAGTTTATACATTTTTTGTATATCTTTGTATATGTGTATATATACTGTATACATGTATGTATGTGTTTTCTTTTCTTTATTTTATTTTTATTTCACCCCCCCCCCCCCTCCCAAATGTGGCATGTACAATCTACAAGTATCTGTTTTGATACTTGTATGTGTAAAATGGCTGTGTATGTAAGATTGATATATTCAGAAGAAAACTAGAAAAAACAATACAAATCTTGATCAAGAACTCATGAACTCTGAACAATGTTTGATTTGAAACGGGTTATACATTTATTTTCTTATTATAGCCATTAACATCATTTATATATGCTCATTGTCTTGTGATAATTATGACCTGGCTAGATACAAGAAGAAATAATCTGGTCATTCAATTTACATACTTTTTGAAAGCATGTTCCTGATCCCTCACCCCTAGATACCGCGAATTATCCTCACCCACCCTTCTACCTCAGATGAAGACATCGAACCTCTAACGCAGGATCCAGACGATGAAGAACTGGATGACTTTGGTGATCTGGAAAGTCATGCCTATACAGATTACTTAAACAATGCTTTCTATCCACCCTGATCTCTCCTGAGTGCTAGCCTGCATCTGTAAAATGTTTGCATTGACTAATTAGCTTTTTCTCAGATTTTTCCTTTTATATTGCATATTAAATGCACATTTTAAGGCATTTGACCTGAACAGGAATATTACAAATAAAGATGGAAGGACAGCTTTCTTACTGTAACTGTTCTACGATCATGTGCCGATTGTTCTGGCTGTAGCTTTCTTTCTGAATTTGTATATGCACTGGGTGATCCTGCATTCAGACTCATGTTCATGTCCAAAATGCAGATTCACTTCAGATTAGACCTTTGGCCAACTGGGTGTACAAAACGATCTCTGTGCCAATAACACAGATAAGAAATCTCAGATTTTATTTATTCCTACAAATGTTCCCAGGCCCAGCTAATGCTTTTCTCTAAAAATCTTCTTTCATTTGCATTCAAAGTTTTCTTTTACTGGTTTTATACAGCCAAAGGTACAGCAATATTGTTCCTCTGGCAGATGACAGAGATTCAGAAAAGAAGGTGTAAGTCCAGCTGACTTCCTGTCCCACCTCAAGGGATAATAAGGCTGCAATATGACAATTACACACACACACACACACACACACACACACACACTCACAATCTCTCTCACTCACATTCACATTCACACATTATTAGAATGCGTTTATGTTCTCCCCATGTAAACTCCACGGTGACTGACTAATGAACTGAAACTGCTCTCACATTCCAGACACAGTTCAAGTGTTGTGAGAACATTTGTTAGAATGTTTTGTGCTAGCCATGATGCCTTTTAGTTTAGCCTACTAAAGGAAGGTCTATGTACTCAAAAACTGTCAGATGAGGACACTGTAACGACCTCACAGTTCTGCTGGTTTTATTGAGAACGGGCTCAGTTTATTTCTTTAAAGAATGGTATGCCTACACTGGCACCTTTCACCTGTGAAACTGTAACTGGATAATACAGGTGTATCATTTATATTATGTTAATTTATGTAACATTTTCAAAGGAGGTTAATGTGCTTTGCTACTGTTAATTTATCAGGAATTCATAAGCAATAATGTTAATCAGTTTCATTCTCGTTTTGTAAAGCATTTCACATGGAAATTTCACTGAAATGGCATAACTAACATCTCCCAATTTTTATAACATCTATATTGATTAAAGGAAAATTATTGTAAAAGCCATGAATACGGACCCAGTGACACATTGGTTCAGAAATATAATGAGAATCCCAGAACCATCCAGATTTATGGGTTGAAATTGACAATCTAATTATTTCTACCCGATGGCATCTTCAAATGCACCATCACAAAGGAGAATATAGCAGAAGCTTTTGTGCCTGAAAGAATTCTTTCACTCTCACAATCTGTTCTTCTCATGTCCGTTATGATGGGTCATTGTCCTTTGATTAAATTGAAGATGTGAGTGAGCTGCACAAAGCCGCTGAAACTGCAGCTCCCGCGAATGCGAAGGATGCGCCTCCACTCGAGTCACCAAAACACAGTTCAGTCTTTACTTGCATGTGCACAGAGGTACCTTAGTGCTCTAAATTAACCATATTTTTAGCTGGCCGCTGTGCAGAATGAGACTCATCTCAACAATAGATTTGTATTCTCTTTAACATGAAGCTCTTGCTTTGCACTTCTCTATAGTAGATGACAAAATGATTATTCACATACAGTAGTTCTGTCTAAAATGTTCTGACGTTGTCAAAAAATTGGTTTTGTTCAAAAGAATGTCCAGTGATATAGGCCTTAGTTGCCTGCATATTAAAATTAATTTAACAGGACATTAACTATGTGCTGCTAAATACCTGTAATGTAATGTAAAACTATGTCACCATTTTTGAATTGCCAAATATTTAATGTCAATAAACGTCTCTCTTGCTGAAAGGACTATTACTGTGTATCATTATCTTCCATTAAGAAATATATTGAAGTGATTATTACATTACATTACTTTATTACATTACAACATTACATGTTTATTAAGTACATGCTGAATACTGACTACTAAGTACAAACCCTAATTCCAAAAAAGTTGGGACAGTATGTAAAATGCACATAAAAGCAGAAAGCAGTGAATTGTAAATTCTCTTTTACATATATTTAATTGAAAACAGTACAAAGAAAAGATATTTAATGTTTTACCTTATCAACTTTATAGATTTTTGTAAATATATGCTAATTCCATATTTGATGCCTGCAACATGTTCCAAAAAATGTGGGACTGGGGGAAAAAAAAAGACTGGGAAATTTAAAAAACACCTGTTTGGAACATTCCACAGGTAAACAGATGATGCTATCATGACTGGGTATAAAAAGACTCTTGATATCTTATTTTCAGGTACTCTTAGAAGCGATACTATAACCTCACTGCATTTGAATGGATCTCTATGGGAATTGGGGGGTGGGACTAGATTAAGCTGTAAATTACACAGGGATAGTATGGAACCCATGGTTGGCTAAATGGCTCTAAGTCTGAGGTATCAAACGAGCCTCAAAACTTCACTCTGCTGCCAGATATGCAGTAGATATGGATGGATCACTTTAAGGGTTGTTTCTCCTGACTCATTTACCTATTGAACTCTGGAAAAATAAGTCAGGAAAAACAACCCTTCAGTGATCCATCCGTATCTACTGCATATATGGCAACAGAGTGATGGTTTGAGGCTTGTTTGATACCTTTTGCAATGGCACAATGACAAAAACAGCTTTAAGGTGAGTTTTTATTTTTTTCAAGTTTTTTTCCAGTCAGAATAGGGAAAGACCAGTTTCTTTGGATTTTTGCCACACTGAGTTAACAGGAGAGCAAGGGCAGCGCTTATTATCCTGAAAGAGGCACACAGGAATAAACTTGACATGTAGTGCAAGAAGGAACAAAATGCAGGGAGGGCAAAAAAGAAAGCATCTCACTGCATCACTGTCGTATCTCGTAAAGATTAAATTGCTCGCGACGAAGTGTAACAAATAAAACATTTACAGTGCCTACAACTGCATCAATTCTTCTCCTTGTTGTTCTGGTTATAATAATCATATATTATTATCATTATTATTACACATTTTATCCAACAGGATGGTCAATGGAATGAAAATGAATGAATTCTCTTTTGTAGTGACGTGAGGATTGAAGATGGGAATGTGAGGGAAAGTATACTCAGTGGGACTACAGCAAACACTACTAAATCAAACCCCCAGTACGGCATCCAGAAAGGGAACCAGATTAATAAGGAAACATGTCACTTCCATGTATGCTGTAATTCCAGGTTTAAAGTAGCATTGTACTTGAGGTCAGAAAGTCTTCCTTATTCTCCAAACATGGTTTCCTTGTAGTATCTTCCTTTAATACCTGTAATCCATCTGCACCTCCAGACTATCTCACACCGGGGCTTCCCCTTGGTGGGTCAAAAGCAACACGTTCAAACGGAATTCTCTCGCACTATTACGCAAAATCGCACAATAACAGAAATTATTCTGAGGGGAGGTGCGGACAGGTGCACCCTCCTGCTGGCATTTTGGGATGACTCCCCGCACGGCACTCTATATTTACACCCCCCATCCTGTCTGCAGAGGCTTGTCTGATGGGAGTGAGGAGAAGTTGATGGACAGAAGCAGCTGTGTTGGGACAGTGGAATGCAATGGGGCTGGGTGGGCTGTGGGTGCCAGAGCATCCACTCTGCAGGTCTCCTTTCACTTCAGCGGCCATGTTCTCCAAGACAAAATGGGCTTGGGGGCATTCAGAAGCTCTCTATGATTCATGCCTCTGAACTGTGCTCTAAATACACAGCAGTGCCTTGCTGATGCTATTTATTTGGGAGGGGGGGGGGGGG
The DNA here is from genome assembly GCA_029718625.1 of Synaphobranchus kaupii. Lineage (NCBI taxonomy): Eukaryota > Metazoa > Chordata > Actinopteri > Anguilliformes > Synaphobranchidae > Synaphobranchus > Synaphobranchus kaupii. The sequence continues at coordinate 58,322,903 of CM056380.1, read as the reverse complement.
GGGGGGTCTGCTCGATGTCAATCCAAACGGATTCTAATGAATGAATGAATCCATTAGGTGAATGATTGAATTAATTAATTCATCCATTCATTCATTCATTCATTCATTCAATCATTCACCTAATTGGTCAGGCTTTCTCAGGTCCCACGTGGAAGGTAAGCCAAGGCCTAGGCACAGGCACACGCAACTAAGCCGCAAACACACAACTGTTTTAACTGACTCACCACAAACACCATCCAGACATACTCACGACCCAAACATACTCACCACAAGCACCCCCCAAACACACCACCAAAACAGACACAACACATGCACCACCCAAACACAAGCACCACCCAGACGTACACACCACCCAAACACACTCACCACATGCATTGCCCAGACATACACAATACACACCATCCAAACACACATGCACGCACCGCCCAAACATACCACACGCACCACCCACACACACCACAAGGACCTCGCTAACCAGTACTTTTAAGGAAAACTGTAATAGACCCCACTCTCATCTCCAGACACTGTAGGGGGCCGTGTCTGCCCTGCTGTCAGAATGCAGGTATAGCTCATGTTCAAAACACTCAGCTCTGTCTGGCTGTGAAGAATGCTTGTCTGCACTGTTTGGAAATTGATGTACAGTGCCCTCCACTATTATTGGCACCCCTGGTAAAGAGTAAAAAGGTTATAAAAAAATTCACCGTTTGGTGAATTAGCTTAATGTCACACTGAAAAAATTAGAAAAATCCAACCTTTAATTGAAGTAAATTTATTATGAGAAAATAAAATCCCTCATCAGGAAATAATTATTTTTTTAACAAAACCATGTGTGCCACAATTATTGGCACCCCTGCATTTATATATAGAATAAAGAAATCATTTTTAATATATGGTCGCATATCCTTTACATGCCATGACATCCTCATGTCTGTGACCCAACAACATCAAAAGACTCTTGATATCTTATTATTCTTGTACTCTTACAAGCGATACTATAACGTCTCTGCATTTGAATGGATCTCTATGGGAATTTGGGGGTGGGACTAGATTTAGCTGTAAATTATGCTGGAACAATATGGAACACATGGTTGGCTAAATTGCTCTAAGTCATCAAGGGTCTGACGTATCAAACAAGCCTTAATCCATCACGCTGCTGCCAGAAATACAGTAGATATGGATGGATAACTTGAAGGGTTTCTTCTCCTGACTTATTTTTCCATAGAGTTCAATAGAAAAATTTGTCAGGAGAAACAACCCTTAAAGTGATCCATCCATATCTACTGCATATCTGGCAGCAGAGTGATGGTTTGAGGCTTGTTTGATACCCCAGACCCTTGATGACTTACAGCCATTTTAGCAACCATGTATTCCATACTGTTCCAGTGTAATTTACAGCTAAATCTAGTCCCACACCCCAATTCCCATAGAGATCCATTCAAATGCAGAGACGTTATAGTATAGCTTGTAAGAGTACCAGAAAATAATATATCAAGAGTCTTTTGATGTTGTTGGGCCACAGACATCAGGAAGTCATGGCATGCAAAGGATATGTGACCAACTATAAAAAATTATGACTTTATTCTATATATAAATGCAGGGATGCCAATAATTGTGGCACACGTGGTTTTGCTACTTCAATTATAGTTTGGATTTTTCTCATTTTTTCAGTGTGAGATTAAGCTAATTCACCAAACGGTGAATTTTTTATAACCATTTTAACTCATCTTTACCAGGGGTGCCAATAATAGCGGCGGGTACTGTATATCACTGCCTATACTGGCTTTCACATTTTCCACCCACTGCAAGCCAAACATCAGACTGTTTGTGTAATATTATGTAGTGCGTAGCTGACTGACTTGATAAAGCAATATACCAACCTGCTCACAAACATTTTAGAGCAAGCAGTGCATATGTTCAGACTATCCAGATGACAACCATATTGCAGTATTTTTTAATGGCTTCTACTTTCTAGAACTGTCTGCCAGTTATTTTTTTATTGTGGACAGGGAATTTACAGTTTTTTTCCCTTTTTCTCAGAATACTGCATCATAAATTCTCTAGAGTAACAGGGCAATAAATATTGTACGCTAATCTCCAGAGTAACTTATGCTAATTCTGGGTGTTCAAATTTAGCTGAGCATGCAATTGACTTGTTGATTTGTCCAAATGCTCTTCTTTCTGAAACAATTTAGTTTTCACTCAATAGAGTTTGAACAGTTTCACTCTTCAAATGTAGTCAATTCTGAAGTGGTGCAATCCATTTCACCTCGTCCTATTCTATTCTTTCTTCATTTGTCGGAAGGCCACTCAGACATCAAAGCCTTCTCTGTGCTCCCTTTCTGCCTGGACCATGCACATTTTTCACTATCAAAACATTTTCAGTTGTAAAATAGACCTTTTAGTAAAGACAATCAACTAATGTCAGACCAGATGAATGTCTTGATCTCCCTTGAACTGCAGCAAATGTTATATGAAGTGGACACATGCATGTGTAATTTACAATGCAATGCAAACTCCATAGCTCATTCTGACAATATTATTATCATTCTGACCATTCTTACACATTCATTCAATCCTTCTCGGCTCTGAATACAGACTGATTGATATTTTTGGTCGGATATTCTTTTGAATAACTTTCAAAAGACTTTAACATATGGAGCGCCCATGCTTGTCTTGGAGTGAGATATTTATGCTATGCACTTAGGCCCTTTCATCTTCAAATCCAGCTAAAACAGAATCCATTGCACTTTAATTTACATGCCAAACACAGACTTTTTTTGACAGATCTTGATAAACAACGACCATGCAATAGATTCTCTTCCATTCAACCGCTTCTCTTTTTCACTCTGATGTCCGCAACCTATATGATTACCCTGACTGAAGTAAATGTAAAATATATTTTTTATGCATAGCACCATATTTTCCCTTTCTACTGAATTTTCTTCAGCAGTTTACTCTTGTTGCAGGAATGATAATTGCTGCACTGAGTCGTGTGTAAATCAAATTGGCTTCACTGAGGGTGATAATCGAAGCCTTTGAGTGGCCAGTAAGTGCCCAGCAGACACACCCCGGCGACACTCGTACAGGCTTGCGACAACATTTACGGCACCGGAAATATCAGGCTGAGGCGGAGAAAGTTCCAGGTTTGATGTGTGGAAGCCAGCGTGCTTTATCATGTCATCTGGGATTGAATTGCCCTGGGAGCCGGGAAGTGATTGCTTACATGAGGGAAATGTTATCAGCAATACCCCAGTCCTAGTCCGATCTTTACAGCTCGCAGGACATACCAAGCCAAAATGGGAGGGCTCACAGGTTGGAGGAAGTCATTTGTCCATGTGTCTGGGGGACAGGGGAAGGGTGGACAGCCCTGATTTAGTTTGGAGCTGCCCAAAGCCAGGTCCTCGTATGAGTGGCATGGGCTCTATGAAGTTGTGATTATTACGGTTATCAGTGCCCAGCAGGCTGGCTGCTGTCTAAGAGTTATTTGTGGCTTTTGTGCATCTATAAATGGAAACCTCCGCTGCTCTGAAGTTATCGCCCCGACTCTGGGGTGGACCCCACAGAGAGGGATACTGAGAGGCGTTGTGAATTTGAGCATGTAGACAAGAGGACTCTCCCACTGACTGGGGAAACTTTCACTGCGGGACAAGACACGGACACATGGAGAAACCTAATCTAAAGGAGGGCATGCTGAAGGTGAGAGAGAGAGATAGAGATAAGAGAGAGAGACGCAGACATTAATATGTGGTGGGGGGGGGGGGGGGCTATGTCTGTCTGTATGTTTATGTGTGCGTGTTTAAGTGTGTTTATGTTTGTGTGTGTGTCTGTATGTATACGTTATAGTGTGTGTGCAGTTGAGGAAATGGAGGCACTGAAGACATGTGACCTTGTAACTGTAAAAGATTTGTGGTGCCATTGACCTTCAAGGCTGAAAAGGTCTCTCAAGTTTGACAATAGAATTAACCATGTCCTATGTGTAAGGACACACTGCTTCATCTGGGATAAATGAGATTACAGAGCTCTCGTTTGAGTGGGTGTGGCGGAATGCAGATACAGTGGGCAGTGGGTGTCGCCTCCAACTTGTTTACTCACTTCTGATGGGTGGCTAGAACAGCTACGACCTGCCCTTGGATTTGGTCAGGGAATGAAACAGACGCCAGTGTAGATACGCATAATAGATTCCTGTGTGGTGTGACGTCGTCATTTTTAAAGGAGGAGACAAATTCAGTGTGGAGACATGAAAACAGGTATTTGTCACATCTGCCAGGCGCAACTTAGCAGGAAGATTTACTTAAATGTTGGAGGTGTTTAACTGTAATGCACACCGCGTTTGTGTCATACAGTATGTGTTTTTTTTTTTAAATTAGGGGGACAGGAATGAATGTTGCTGTACAGGGACAGCAGTTATTCTGCTTGACAATGTTATGTATCTATACATCTGCCTTCCCTGTGTTTGTGTGCATTATTTAAAGTATTCTTATCAAAATAGCACATTTCATAATATTTTCAGAAGTTTGTTAATGCTATCCTCTTCCCAAGGATGTAAAAGTCTTTGGCAGAGATTGGTAACTAGTCTGGATTTGACAAAGTCATATATTTCTGCATTCCGATACCAGATGATGATCAAGAGGCCAGAAAATTATTTATAAAAAATAGATCAGTACAATTAATCTCAAATGTTACAGTAATACATTTAAACACCAGTGCCAAGCCTTTGAAATGTTGTTGCTGGGCTCTAGTTGGATTGAATGTTTGCTTTGTTAGAAAATCACTGAAACGTGTACAGTTGGACGAACCATAGGTCTTTAAAAGGCATTAAAGTGTCTGCCATTTTTAATATGTGAGATCCAAGAAAAAGTGAATTCAATATTTAGTTTACATCTAAAGATGAGCTATTTATTATTAATAGTGGATAAATTACACATCAGGGCCTTGTGCAGGGTGTCCTTGTATGAGTCATTTACCTGAAAGTACTAGTATAGGCTTCTCAAAACAAAGACTTTTCTTTCAGGTAATAGCTAGTGGCTGTTGGTGAACCTGCCTTGAAAATAAGTCACAAAACAAAACTGTTTTCATTTTAATGGTTTCAGGCCAATGCACTTGCAGGCTTGCAACTCTTCTGACGAGAAATATACCCCTTTTCTTCTTTGCCCTCAGTAAATTTGCATCTTTTGAATCTAGGAGTGCATTTTTATTTCTGCTCCCAGAGTCTGTATCTTTCTAAGGCAATTTGTTTGTTGAAGGAACATTTAGATGTACCTAGTTAAGATGTTTCCCTGGGTACATAATTGCAAAGCTCTTCTCTTCTTTCAGCTATGTTTCTGTGGGTTTTGAAAACACTGTGGCTGTGAATTAACCTGCATTTATCCGTAATTTTAGGCAAATGGCAATTCTCCTGTCCAAAGAAGCAGGACAAAACAGCAGAAATAAGCATGATGGCAGGCTGTAGAAAACAGACGAGTGGAACTGAATTTCCCACTGCTCATAATCCACAGACCAATTACCTCCCACTGCCCATAGCAACACTATCTGTGATGATTTTAAATTCACCTAGTGTGTTTATACTCACAGTAAGATATGCTGTAAATATTGAGTGTCACCCCTAGAGGTGGTTGTTACAGTTCCTTTCAGGGACCCGGATCATTTGACTCCGTTGACTAAACAGATTGACTTAACTGATTCGTTCACCACTTTGTTTACTGCTCTCGTTCAGAATCTCGTTCTAGTTCACTGCTCACGTTCCGACTCTCATTCTAGTTCACTGCTCACGTTCCAACTCTCGTTCTCGTTCACTGCTCACGTTCCGACTCTCGTTCTCGTTCACTGCTGTCGGTCAGACTCTCGGTCTCATTCTCGTTCACTGTCTCTCGTTCTTTGCGAACAAGGATGAGAGTCATGCAGTGACTGAGAACTCTAGTTGGCTGAAGAGAGAGCCCAACTTCACAGTCCATTCTCAAACTGAGTCAGTGATTTGAAATTGAAAGATCTTTTCAAAATATTTAGCCTGCATTTCAAAATAAATATATCCTATCTGGGCATCTTTCATGCAATTTACTCTTGTAGGATTGACTGTTAGCTGGCAAATAGGTGGTGTGAGTTACTGATTCACTTGCAAAGGACAAAATGGTTTATTATATAGCCTAATCTATAGGCTATTTTATTTTATTAAAAAGAGCATGTTATTTAGCAGGGAAAATATTGAATGTATAGCTTTATTGGTACAGATATTGTCAGTTTAGTGGATCAAGCAGCAGTCATAATTTTATGACATGTAATGAATCCATACACAATAAAACCAAGCAGCAACTGCTGCACTGCATGTTCGGTTCCTTCATGAATTTGTTCCTCAACATTGCCACCGATTTCAGTTCAGGAACTGTTGCTTTCGGTCACACAGATGGGAGGGGCTTGGAGAGAACCCGCTGAAGCGTATCAACACCGACATTTCACCCAGTGGTGAAAATGGTTAAACAGGAGTTGCTGCAGCTTCAGTGAATGGCAAGTTTGCAACTGAGAGCGGAACCAAAGGAACAAACCCTTACATGGTGGCGAGTCAGTTCCTTTTGTTCACCAAAAAGATTAATTTAAAAAGAACGAGAACACCTTACTGTTGTGCTTGTATTTGAGTTTTAGGAGGGTCTGAATTAACCCTACCTATTGTTGGCAGGTTGTTCCAAAAGATCATGTTTGTGGGTGGATTTATAAATACTTTAACAACTTTTATTCAAACTTTTATTTTAGTCAAAACATTTTAATTTAATCTACCAGAGCGAACTAGCTGAATAGAACTGCATAATGGTTAAATGTGTCTTTGAGGCAGAGCTATGGAGAGACTCATTGCTGTTTCATTCCAGGGCAACCTCGGATGCCGAACATTAGGCAAAAGCTTATTTTTCTGTTTGTGGCCCAGACCCTTTGCAGTTTCTCAGCATTGACACCTTCTCTTGGCTAACTAAATTGTCAGCTCCATATTCCTCACATTCAAGTTCTGCTTCTGAACCTAAAACATTACAATTTTATGCATCGTATGAATACTCATTTGTGACCAGACAGCACATTCAAAACTGTAATGTAGCACTGGACACTAGAGTGAAGACGTAGAAAGAACAGAGGAATCTCTGTACTTGACCATCTGCTTAGTATGGAGAATCTGTGGTGCGTGGTCTCAAATCTTTCCACTTATTCTAAGTCTAAGCCTAAGCCTGTAAGAAAAACCGCCTGGGCCACAATGCACCAAATAGTCCCTCCCTAAACTCTGAGGGGGGAAGATAAACAGTTTTTTAAACAGTTGAAACCTCTGTTTGCTTCTTAGAATGGGGGAATTGGCTCTGCATTAACTCTTGTACCTGCAGCCACAGAGAAGGTATGAAAACTTAAAGAGCTTCAGTTCTCATGCATCTCTGGCTTTTATTTGCTCCTCACCTTGAAAACACTGGAAGAAATCCTTTATATTAGTTTATTTATGACATTTATAAAACAGGGATCAACCAGCTTTCACATTCCTGTAAATATGGTCTACTTAGCTGTTGAGATCATTTTCATCTGTTGTCCCTGCAGAAATAGCTGCAAAAACGGAATAGTGTTTGTGCACTGGGGGTGGGGAGTGGATTGTGGTGTCCGTTGACTAAGACACGGTGTAGATTTATTTTAATTTCTCATTTACTCATTTCTTATTTACTCAATCATTCATTTATTTACAAAACGGACAGCGCACTTATGGTCTATGCCTAGAACCAGCTCTGTGTAAGGTTGTTTATTGACTACGTACTACTATTGGTTGCGATCCTGACCATTTGGCATCAGCTCTGTTTGATTGTTGCCTAAGCCTAAATGTTTTCACTTACTTAAATCGCTCTGGAGAAGAGCATCTGCTAATTGCCTAAATGTAAATTTAAGAACGTTAAACATTTGATAATAATGAGGCAATAATTATAATTTTCCATACTGCCTGGACAGAATATAGAACTGTGTCTGTCAAGCCTGAATGCTCCAGGGGCCTGTGCTTTAAATCCTTCAGATTAGCCAGCTTCACTTATCTTAATGATGCTGTTAATGACATGAATAATGCATTAAATTAACTATTCAATGGTCTGACAACGCATGAATCCCAGCATACACACTGCAAGCAATAGAAAACTACTAAATGCACATGCCCGCCCAGCGCTCACAGTGGAGACCACATGGACCTTTCACTCTTCACTGTCCTCTGCACACCCTGGCCCTGCTCTTATTTCCTTTGTAGCTATAGCAATGCCCATAGCAGCAGATAAACAAACACGTTGGAGGGCTGCAGCCCACTTCTCTTTTCTGCCAGTAAGTGTGGCCCTCTCATAGGTTAAACAGCTCTGAATATCATCCTGGTGCTCTCATGCTCTCCCCGCCTAGATCACATTTCAACCCACTTGCCTCGCCACCCGCCCACTGACATGCCACTCCAGCCTACCACTCCCAGGACTAGGGGCCTATTTCTCCCTTCAATCTCCTCATCTCACGGCGACCTCTGACCTCAAGCCTCAAAGCTCCAGAGCATTAATTGCTCTCATATCTATGCAGGACAGAGACCACAGGGGTTAAATTAAATGCAGAGGCACGAGAGGACCCCACCAGGGTCCCCAGCATTCAGTCCTTCTGCAAATTGTTCAATAATGGTTTTATCCCTTTGTGCGCTCTCTCCGTGCCCTTTAGGCCAACAGACACGGTATTACCTCTGACATCTTCAACAGACACATGTCACTCATCCAGACGCACAGCTTTCACACCTCTCCTTCTCTACAGGCGTGTCCAAGATGTAATTTGAACCGGTAACATTTTTTTAATCTATTTTTTATCCTGCAGCAGCCATGCTCAGTGAGTTCTCATTGAAAATCAAACTGTGTTCAGTGCCCTCAACCACCCAATTACTTATCCTCAGAATAGTCACATCATTTACTTATTTTTCTTAGTCGGGTGTTTAAATATACCTTCATCTGTCACACTTGTTCATAATGGTCAATCTGTTGGCAGAGATAACTTTAAAATAAAGTTTGTGTCCATGTGGAATGTGCCACTCTAATCTCATGGCTCAGACAACATGTGGCCAGGGTTACAAGCAGAAATAAAAATTGATCGGCATGGGTGAATTTAACATTTCTTACCTAAAACTGGATGTGGCCACACAGCCCACAAACCTGCCAATTATCCAGAACTCTGATTAAATATCAGCTTTGGTGTCCAGAACTGATTAAATATCAGCTTTGGTGTCCTCTTAAAGTATTAACAGAATACTTTTTGAGCATTTTCTTAATGAGTCCAGTTTTAATCCTTAGCATTGTGGAAATTGTGGCAGCCAAAGCACAAACATCGCCATCAACACAATTTGCTTCACTTCCATTTCCTGCAAAAACAAATCCATCCAGCCATTTTGGGAATGTGGGAGGAAGGTAATCAAGATTGGGAAAAAATAGTTTCAAGTGAAAAGAAAAGCTTAGTAAAGCTGAGAAGTTCATGTCGGGTTGTGAGGGCACCAGTACACTACTTACTTGACCTATCTCATGGCAGTGCTTTCAGTAGCTTCATTTTGGGCAAAATGTGCCCACCATTTGTTCGGTGAAAGGAAAGGAGGTTCGGAAAGTTATCTCACAGCCTGTGTATCGTGGTATTGTGTATTATCTGGTATTGTGTTACAGATTAGATTGATATTGGGTTGAAAAGTTGTTGTGAGATAGTATAAAAGAGAGAGAGAGGGAAGCTGGCTAGTTCGGCAGTGTTACTGAGTGTTGAGGATTTATTCCATCTCAATTTTTCCAAATGTTTATTACACCACAACAGACACACACATAGTATACATGCATGCATGCTCATACACATGTACATGCATGCTCACACATATGAACACTCGTACATGCATGCACTGGCATGATCCAGATTTGATACCAGACTGTGGGGCCTATCCATGCACTAAAACAGTGCCTTCACAGGATGAGCCACCCAGCAGCCCCAATGTTATTTATTTTAACTAGAACAAACAGTGAAATGGTTGAATATTAATTTCAATTCACATTTCATTATTATTTATCATGGCATGATACATGAAAAAAATTATGTAATGAATACTGTAATGAAGATTACTTAGTTAGTTTCTGATGTTACTGGTGTGGCACCAAATTCAATTCCATGTTAAATTCAAATAAGATGATATGAAGTCACCTTTGCCAAGGTAAATTTTGGTGGAGTAGCAGAGAGGTACAACAGAATGAGGGTGCACAAATGGAAGGAGCAGAAATAAGTTCTTAAATATTCCACAGCCCAAACAACCAAAGTGGAAAATATGTGTATTCTGATCCTTGCGGTCTTATAGTGATGTTACCAGTATGTGTAGATAAAAAGGTTACCCACAGACTAGTAATGTACTATAATACATACATTTCCAATTCTTATTGTCTTTTATCATATATATTAACCAGTTGAAACCAGTTGCCCAGCTATTAAATGTACATACCGGTAGTTTCAATATCAGTAGCTTAGTTTTAGAGTGCTTAGTTTTAAAGTTTATCCATTGGTGAGAAACACTACAAACCCCAGGGCTTACTTCCACTGTAAGAAAATACACGCCGAGGCTACTGATTAAAAAATCAAAAAGCATTATGTGGTTTGAACCCAACCAATTAAAGCATTAATAACAAAAAACTACATTGGGCTCTGTTTTCCGGCCAATGGTGAATAGGCACAGTCAATGACGCATGGGGCCCTGGGCGTGGTTACTGAATTTTGTTATTTTTGTGACCAGAGGCAAGGACAGCTCACAGCATGCAGCATAGCTGGAAAATAGGTTGAATTAGGTTGAATATTTATCAGTGGGTGAGTTGCAGCTGGATCTATTACCTACTTTCATTCCCTTTAAAGGGGAATTCCACTGAAAAATGATGTTTGATTTGTAGAAGAGTAGCTTTCCTCCTGATTAAAAGCTCTCAGCCAACTCTCTACCTGTAGTGAGAGCAGAGATATAACGCCAAACTACTGCGCATGTCCGAGGTACCTGTTTTACTATGGACTGCAAAGGCCAGGGGCTTTTGTTTCCGGAGAAAAACTGGGGAAATACAGCCATTCATAAAGTTTTATTTAGGAAAACAGCCCTTCATTTATCTACTTTTGGTATAGGGAAAACATATTAGCTACACTAGCCAGAAGTCTGCAACACTTACTCGTTACTTGTACTAATTTCTCCTCCCGGTCCACCACCAGCCAGCGTTTACCCGAGGCCTTCCCGTTTCGGCTGCTGCCTAATGCCTTCGGCTAATCCCCTTAGCCAGGTATTTGGGCTCAAAACAGTAGCCTTCCACCTCCGATTTAAGCAAAATTTCTCAGAAGGTGTCCAGTGCATGGTCCACAAAATAGTTGGAAGTGATTGCACTGGTAATAATTGGTAGCTTAGCTAATAACTCTTTAAGCTAGCTGGTAAGCTAATACAGTTGGGACAACAGGTTCACCACCTCTCTGGCCATGTCCGAATCAGCGCACTTGCCTACAGTAACTTATGCCAGTAGAGTACTATTTTAAAAAAAAGCTGTTATGTGCGCGACAAAACAGGGGCAGTAGCTCTGACACGGACACAGCCGCTCTCTCCCTCTCTATTAGTTCGGTTACGTCTCCTTCAGCATGACTTACCTGCCCACTGTAGTTTTTCAAAAAGGAGGTAGGGTAGAGGTATATGTCATTTTGACGTATACCTCTACTAGTATACTCACACTGCCTGGCCAAAAAAAAAGTTGCACACTAATATTTTGTTGGACCGCCTTTAGCTTTGTTTACGGCGCGCATTCGTTGTGGAATTGTTTCGACAACCTTCAGCAACGTTACCACATTTAATTCCGTCCAGAGCATTCATTTTTGGCCGAGATCTTGTATTGACGACGGGAGAGTCAAACCACTCCGTAAAGTCTTCTCCAGCACATCCCAAAGACATTCAATGGGGTTAAGGTCAGGACTCTGGTGGCCAATTCATGTGTGAAAATGATTCCTCATGCTCCCTGAACCATGCACTTTGACAATTTGAGCCCGATGAATCTTGGCATTGTCGTCCTGGAATATGCCCATTGATGGGATAACCTGGTCATTCAGTACATTCAGGTACTCAGCTGACTTCATTTTATTGCGGCATAACATTGCTGAGCCTAGACCTGACCAATTGAAGCAACCACAGATCATAACACTGCCTCCAGAGGCTTGTACAGTGGGCACTATGCATGACAGGTGCAACGGCGACTTTTTTTTTGGCCAGGCAGTGTATAATTATTTCTTGATGAGGGATTTTTTTTTTCTCAGAATAAATTTACTTCAATTAAAGGTTGGATTTTTCTCATTTTACGAAGTTACCGAGTTCGAATCCCGGCCGAGGACCTTTCTGTGTGGAGTTTGCATGTTCTCCCCATATCCGCGTGGGTTTCCTCCGGGTACTCCGGTTTCTTCCAACAGTCCAAAGACATGCAGGTTAGGCTAATTGGAGACTCTAAATTGCCCATAGGTATGAGTGTATGAGTGAATGGTGTGTGTGCCCTGCGATGGATTGGCGGCCTGTCCAGGGTGTATTCCTGCTTCTCGCCCAATGCATGCTCCAGCACCCCCCGTGACCCTGACCAGGAATAAGCGGGTTAAATAATGGATGGATGGATGGATGGATTTTTCTAATTTTTTCAGTGTGAAATTAAGCTAATTCACCAAAAGGTGAATGTTTTATAACCCTTTTTACTCATCTTTACCAGGGGTGCCAATAATTGTGGAGGGTACTGTATATCCATTACCATTCAAAAGTTTGGACACAACAATTTTTTTTAAACTATTTTCCACATTTTTTAATAATAAGACATTAAAACACAACGTGTTGGGTCACACAACGTGTCCAACCTTGAAGTGGATGGGCTACAGCAGCAGAAGACCTCGACTGGTTCTACTCCTGTCATCTAATAACAGGAACATGAGGTTACATTGGGCACATGATCACCAAAACTGGATGAATGTAGATTGGAAAAATATCTCCTGGTCTGACGAATCTTGATTTCTGCTGCGACATGCAGATGGTAGGGTCAGACTTTTATGGAAACCATGGATCCATCCTGCCTTGTGTCAATGGTGCAGACTGGTGCTGGCGGTGTAATGGGGAACATTTTCTTGGCACACATTAGGCCACTTAATACCAATTGGGCATGCCTAAGCATTGTCGCTGACTATGTGCATCCCCATATGGCCTCAGTCTACCCTTTTTCAAATGGATATTTCCATCAGGATAATACACCGTGTTCCAAAGCACACGTCATCTCAATCTCAAGTCTATGGACATGACAGTGACTTCAGTTTACTCCAACGGCCTGCACAGTCCCCAGATCTCAATCCAATAAGCACGTTTTGGATGAGGTGGAATGGGAAGTTCACAGCATGAATGTGTGGCCGAAAAATATGCAGGAACTGTGTGATGCTATAGAAAATCCCTAAGCAATGTTTCCAGCACCTTGTTGAATCCATACCACAAATAATTCAGGCTGTTCTGGTGGCAAAGGGGTCCAGAGCTCTGTCGTTGTTTGTTGTTGTTGCTTGTGCGTTTGTCCCTGTAAGGGGCATGCAGGGTGTTTTGTTGTGTGTGTGTAATGTGGTTGACATCCCCCATCACTCTGAGAGCAATCAGAGAGAACGAAAAGGGGCAATCAGGCTATAGCTGAGGGTACATTTAAAATGTTGACCCCGCTTGCTAATCACAAATGAGAACTGGATCTAATTGTGTGTTTCGTATTCAATCCTTTTTCTTTTTTGGGTGTGCTGGCAAACGTGTCAGATCTCATTTGTGCAGTAGGAATGATGATTCGGGATGGGAGGGTGGGGGGAGTCTAAGGTATGTGAAATGTAATGTATGGCTTGTGTGCTTCAAACAGAAAGAGAGGAAGTTTCCACTGAATGTAAATGCAGAGCATCGAGCGGAATTGCGCACAGGCCCCTGAGCCCGAATTAAAGCTGTTGGATTTGACCTCTGCCGAGACCAGAGCTGTACTTACCTGCTGCTTTGAGCACTTGTGCTGTAATCACACACACAGCGAGATGTGCCTATTTTCACATCACGCAGAGGAAGCAAAGCAATCAGAGAGATGGAGGTGTGGTGCATGCCATGAGATTAAATGCAGACAGCCAATCACACTTCAAAACCAAGCTCTGATGATAGGTTCTCTCTGAGCTGGAGAGCACAGGTCTACCAGCCTGGCACCTGCACCAGCACCTATATCGTATATAGGTTTTGTTCATGCACATAGATGCATTTAAAAAATGCTCACATAGCTCCTCATTTGGATACACCGACCCACAGTTTTGTGTCCTGTATTTGCACAAATTAAGCTAGACCTGCCCTTTAATACAGTGCACCCCCTGTTAAATATAAACATAAATCTGATCAATTAATTTGATTTCTCTAAATCCCAATTTGGAGTTTTTACAGCTGGTGCAGATGGTTGCCATGGAGACTCGCATACAACAAATGTAAAATTAGATTTGTTCTTTGTCCTTGCACAAGGATATTCTTACCACATACAAGTGAAAAAAGCAAACCAATTGCATACAGGTTATATAACTGAGGTTCGCTGTCTATCCTGCTGCACTGATGATTTGTGAGTGCACAGGACATCATAATTTCTGGATTGTATATTTAATAGGATGGTTTTTATAAATAGGATGATGACAGCCAAGGTCAGGATGCAGAAGCAGTAAGCTGCGTGCGTCTCTGAACCACATTCAAAAAGTCTTTCTTGTTTGTTGTTTTGTACATTCTCGCATAGTATTGTGAATGTCAAAGGTTTTGTTTCGGTTAGGTAAATTTACCCATGCTGAAGATGCTATTGCTATATGGATTCAAAGGAGTGATATTCATTTGTCTTTAGAAATTTGTTTCTGATTTTTTCTCTTTTTCTCCCAATTTGGTAGCCAATTGAAATCCTATGCTATTAAATTACCCCTGTGCAGCTAGAGAATCGCCGCTACACAACCCCGTCAGCCGGTAGCAGGAAGGAGGGCACCGCGTCCTTGTCCATGCCATGACCGTAATTCCAGGGCTCGTACTGGCCATGCTCGGATCTGGCAGGACCGGGGATCGAATCCCCCAATCCATGGGGCGCAACCGCACAGACAGGAAGTCTGCGCCTTTGACCGTTGCACCACCGCAGTGCGTGATATTCATTTGTTAGAACTTGCAATGACTTGTATTTTGAGATACAGGGAGAGTAGACTTTTTCACTTTTGTTTGAGACACCCATAATCTTAATTCTGATAAATAACTTATGATTAATTTCAGTTATTTATTAAAGAAAAAATTATCTAATGATAAATAATAAATATGATGCTATACCACCCGCAATTTTCCCCACCACAAAAATATCCTTTTGTTGTAAGTTACATCAATTAAGAAATGTTTTCAGAAAGATAAAGTCTTTAGCCCTGTTGCGCAGCTCAGCAGAACTTTACATGAAGAGCAAAAGAGCTAGAAGAAAGATAAATTGTTCTGAAATAATTCACAGAAGGGACTCTTACAAGCTTTGTTCTTTTATACGAGGGACTGAGCATATCCAATTCCCACCTCAATTTGAATGGCCAACCATCTGCAACTGCAACAAAGCTCTCACCCTCTCTATCTTCAAGTTTTCTGTGGAAATTGCAGCTATGTCGTCAAAGGAATGAAAGTACATTGTACTGACTTTATATGGGACAATATATAAAGTTTTTTTGTGAATATTTACTGTGCCTAATGTGCCACTGACATTGTGGTGTGGCAAGTGGAACCCTGCTGAGTGAAAGCATCCCTCGGTGATGCAATGGACAATGCTGCACTCTCTGCCATAAGTCATATCCACATTGAGCAAAAAACCAGCCTTGCACAGAACCTGTCTACACTCAGTGGCTACTTAGGCTAGGTGCCTATCTACCTTTTGCCTCCAGAACAGCCTGAATTCTTCATGGGATGGATGCAACAAAGTGCTGGAAACATTCTGTAGGGATTTTTATCCTGTAGCCTCATCTTGCTGTTCTCACCGGAGTGGAACCCAGTGTAGTCTCCTGCTGCTGGAGCACATCCACTTCAAAGTTGTGCATTCAGAGATGCCCCTCTGCACACCACTGTCGTAAACAGATGTTCTTTGAACATTTGTGGCCTTTCTTTTAGATTTCTTCTCTGACATCCTGAAGGTGTTTTCACCGACGGAACTACCACTAACTGGATGTGTTTTGTTTATCACACCATTCACTGGGACCAACAATCAGACCACGGACAAAGTCGCTTAGATCACGCTCCTTGCCCATTCTAATATTTGGTTGAACAACAACTAAACCTCTTACCCATGTCTACCAAATGATTCGCTGTTTGGAGGAGCAGGCTATTTGCATAAAGAGCAGTGGCCAATAAAGTGGCCACTGAGTGTATATTTATAGTATATTCATATCAATTTACTGAGGCAGTTGACTGAGGGGGAGCTTGTGACCTTTAAAATACCATTACCATTCTTACATTAACTGACATGAGAAAGAAAATAGTACTACTTCAATATACTGTATAAACTAAAGACTACAGATATCCTTGTCATTTTAATCAAATGTCTAGTTTTTGATCAGATTTGGCTCAAGTGCACATTAACCAGTGCCCTACAATGTATCTCAGTGGTAGATTTTTGTTGACCTATTCACTTTCAGTCTCATCTTGAGACAAGAGAAGAATCAACAGTCCTTTCATAAGTTTGGGTTATTTTAAGGAGCATTAATGAAATCTGGGGGAAACCCCTTATGAACTCAACCACAGCTTTTAATAAACACCACAGGAACAGACAGTTCCAGAAGCGTATGATCCCCCCCCCCCCCCCCCCCCCCTGCATTGCTTGCTTTCTGCAAGGAAAGGAAAGGCACCAGACTAATCTTGTCTTGTGGGAAGGGAGGTTGTTTGGGGGGAGGGGGGTTTGCTTGTGGGAAGGGAGGTTGTTTGGGGGGACGGGGTTGGGGTCAGGTTGTTTTCTTCATGCTGAGTTAATTAACAAATTTGCACTTTAAAGAGATTTGGTTTGCAGCAGACTGTTTAAAAGGTGAAGAAATACAGATTTTTATGGACATGCTGGGGTGTTGTTTTGTGCAATATTTTGCCTTAAAAATCAGTCATATTCATGAATCAGGAGCTTGAGGAGTCAATCTCTCCCAAAGTTCCACCCACAGTGTTTGTGCTTGTGTGTGAGCTCAGTATGCACGTAACTCCACTATTGACAGTGATGTCACCCTCAGAGCCAACCACCAATAATGCAACACCTGTACCTGCTGCAGAAGGATTCTTTCACAGACAAAATAGATTGAATGAGCCAGACATACATTATATCCTGTTAAAGTTGAAGACCGACATACAATTTGTATTTATAATGATGCCTCCCTGATTTCTCCCCAATTTGGAATCATACTCGCGCTGTAACGTTCACAGCGACCTCAGCTGTCAGTTTGTCAGACAAGCATGTGCTCTCTTCTACAGAACGTGATGTCGCCACCATTTCTTTTCATTCCATTACATTACATTATAGGCATTTAGCAGACGCTCTTATCCAGAGCGACTTACACAACTTCTTACTACATTTATCCATTCATACAGCTGGATATATACTGAAGCAATTCAGGTTAAGTACCTTGCTCAAGGGTACAACGGCAGTGTCCGGCTGGGAATCGAACCTGCAACCTTTCGGTTACAAGTCCTGTTCCTTAACCATTATACTACACTGCCGCCCATTCCCCATTCCATGGTCAGCAAGTGAGCACACACAGACATGAGTTGGAGGAAGACACTTCATGTTCCCTCAAAATAAGGTTGCATTTCAATATTTCTTGCACACTTAATGCCTACAATTTATTATCAATTAAATGTTTTTCTTAAAGTGCGAAAACAGCCCACTTCAGGGAGTCACGTGCAGCCCTCAAACATGCAGTACCTCCACATAACCAGCAGGGAATTAACTTTCATCGAGTATAAACTTTACATAAAGATACAATCATATCCACATAAAATTTTGATTTTATAAATGGTTTTCTCAGTCATGGTTTTCTATGTAAGCCACTATTTAATATCAAAGGAATTTAAGGAAAAAAACAAAACAAACAAAAAACTAACTGCACTGCATGTTCAGTTTCAGCATGAGTCAATCTGTCTTCCAACAATCCTCAATAGTTTATGCATTAGATATGAATTGGGGAGGATTTTTTTGTCCTCCTACATGTTTACAGTGCTTGAATGGAGGATCTGTTCTGAAACATTCCAGTCTGTGTGGAACAGCCTTAAAGCGGTCAGAGAATACCACTGCAATTTTTTGACTGGCCTTCCCAGAGCAAGCTGAAGGTAAACCACAAAATTTATAACTTTTCAAATTCTCAATAATATCTTTCCTGAGCTGGGCCTTCAAGTTTTGACCGTAATGAGCGTGTCTGTGCTGAGCAAATAAAAAAAAAAAATCTTTTGAGCAGCATAAGAGAACAAACCGTTCTCTTGGAAACTATGGAGAGTCATTAACAGAGAAATAACTCAGTGGTTCTTAAAATAGCAGATGAATATAATCTATTTTAATATGCATCTTAGAAGTCTCAATTTATGTTGTACTTGGAGGGAAGACGTGTGTTTTGTGCCATGCATTGTGACTTAGATAAGTGATCTTAGAGGGGAATGTCAGGGACACATTTTAATCACATAATCTCAGTGTATTGCTGAATCATGGTTCTGCATAATTGACAATTATAGGTGATAAATTAATTGTCAGAATGGCTGCAATCTGTGGGGGATTTGTAAATATTAATAGATAATGCAATGGGCACAGAGGGCATAAAATAACCCACTAAAATGAGAGCACTACCATACAAAGAGATGAGGAAGAAGTATGTAATTGTTCTCATGGAGATTACCACCTTGTTTTCTAATGGCTTAAACCATCTGCATACACACTGGACTGTGTCAGGTAAAACAAATATGTAAATAAAATAAAACTGTTTGGAACGGATTGTTATAACCCCTTTGCGCAGATGCCTAGTGACCAGGACGCCGGTGGCAAGATTTTGCTCAACTGAGACATTTGTTGCTCCTACAGCCAAACTATTAATGGAAACCTCAAACTCCATGTTTTATCTTTATTATTACACAATTTGTGACAACTCTGCAGAATACGGAGTTTATAAGTGTGACTATTTTCCCGTAGCAAGTACATTTAACAAGCAACCCCCCCCCCCAATGTGTGAGTTCATAAATATTTTTATTCATCATATAACATTGGAATTCCGACATAGCAACAAGATAAGCCCAATAGCCTGTATGTATGCCAAAAAAGCTGTGAAAAGCCCTGCTCACATAAATACTAAATAAACGTGAAATTATTGTCATATTCTACTATATCTGCTACAAATTCTGTGGTCATTTATTGTCTTGGACAATCTTTTTGAGAAATACACACCAGTTTAGCTCGTTATTACACAACATCGAACATCTGCGCGCAACATCACCCATATACTGTACCTGCAGCACTGAAGTATTTCACGTGATTCCGGTTTTATTCACAACTGTTTTATTCGATAGAGGACAGTACACCCTTTTCAACGGTGTTTGTCATTTTTTCTGGGATGCTTTGACCAATAATTTGCAGCCCAGCGTAAAATTATTTTTAAGCTAGTCAATGTACTATGACGCAAACAGCTACAGATAACACATTCGCTGACGGGAGTTTTTCTTCCGCAATATGAAAAAAGTACTGCTTGTAATTCATGGTTCTTCTCGCTAGCTACGTATGTACGTTCGTTTTTCCACCCGATCACTGTCTTGTCCAGTAGGCTATGTTAGATATGGTTATTTTCACATCTTGAGTGCATTTCACACACTGTAGTGTAAACAGTCATTGCTCAGTCATGTTGTCTGGTTGATGTACCGACTTTCATTGAAGCTAGAAGATTTGGCAGCATTTTCCTGTTGGTGACATATTATTTTACTTGCATTTTTATTGTATATAATATAGGCTATAGGCTTATCTTCCTGTGCTATACTTGTCACTTAGGGCATGAAAATATTAATTCCAATTTACTGTGTGCTGATATATAGATGAATGTAACAACTTTCCTTGGAGTCATTATGAATGGGAATTTTTTTTTTTAACTACAGAAAAATGCCATCCCAGGGCAAAAGAATACATACTGTAGAGTACCGGGGAAATTGATGTTTTATTGAGGTACAAGAGTGAATGATTAGGCTACATATTTAGGTATGTGTAACAGCGTGATATCAATGTTTTCATCTTAAACCATCACAAGGAGCTAATGTATATGCTTTATAATGGACAAAACAATTTTTATTCATTTTATGACATGTATTGGATAGGATTTTGGACCCATAAATATCTACCCCCCTATCCTGATGAAAATATAGAAATTCCCACTTGAAAATGATGCAAAAGTCAGTTTTATGATCCAAAACATTTGATTTGTAGTTAAATATATCATTATTTTATGATTTAGAGCTGTGCACAATTTAGCCATTTTGGATAAATTTGGAGACATTAATAGACAACAGGGTACACTGCCTATATTTTGCATCATAGATCTTTAGTAGTTCTGCATATCATCTTCAGATTTTGCACACTTGTGGTCACAGAGTTTATGATCCAGAAATCTTTTTTTGCATTTTTCCAGTGTCTTTGCATTTGTGGCACTTCATTTTGACTTAAATTATGAAAATAAACAAATACAAAGTTCGTATTGTAAATGGTAAAACTGTCGTGTTTAATTTAAGCCACGTGCCAAGTTTATCTGATGCTCACACCTGGAGTTATAAAGCCTTAAAGAGCACCCCCTAAATAGGCGAGAATTGACCAAATTTGTGCAAAGGGGTTAATTATGTATAATTAATTGCATTTCTTGAAAACCTACAAAAGAAAGCTTTACCTTACCTTTTAACCATGCACATATACTCTTATTTAAAATTAATATTGCCATTTATGCAAAATAAAAAACCCTACATGACATAAATGATGAGCAATGGATATGCTAAATGTAAAAAGGTGAATCTTGATGTGATTTAGTAAGAAAAGTGCCACAATAAAATACCCCACAAAAGCTAGGCAGGTAATAATATTATAAAAGTGCTTTAGTTCCATGGGTTAGTTGAGGAGATGTACACTGTAGGACACACCATAGGATACTGAACAGGCTAATGAGTAGCCTAAGTGCATATGCTACTCCATAGGCTGCTATATTGGCTACTCAGCAGTGAAATGTTTCTCCCTTGCCTTGTCTAGATACCGACCGAGGTGACCTCCGTCCGGCTTGTTTCTTTCTCGTTTGTGCCAGCCGTGAAAAAATTGCCAGCTGAAAGCACTGTAACTACGGGAGAACAGGAAAGACAGCCGATGAGGAGATCAAATGAGGTAGAGCATGCGGCATGTTTTATACTCATATTATTTCACCTTTGATATTTCTGCCTTTCATGCTTTTCTAAAGCAGCATTTATTTAACCTCATCCCCAGGGCCCACTCTAAATCAGCTCAATTAGTTAGATTCAATCTAGCAGTTAATGTAATACTGATCTAGAATTTTGTCATCACCTGAGGAGTATCTACTGTTAGTTCTTTTTTGCAAAATATATGAAATCGGTGATGTATTTCTTCTAACAGAAGGACATGAAGAAAGGAAGGATTTCTGTAATTTTGTTTTCTGATTTAGATTAGTTATCAATTGGTTATTCAACTATGGACTGGAACAAAATAGGAAAAATTATATGAAGTTGAGTCAGCTGGAAAAAATGTGTTCAAGTGTCAGATATTTGTAGAAGATAATTATGTTTCAAGCATTCATTTCTCTTAAGAGTAACTGAACTATATATACTATACCACAGACACCCATCCTATATCACAGTTGTTTCACAAGTATTGCATTGCAGATTCAGATCAATCCAGCTGGAATTCAATGTTGCTTATGGTAAAAGCCTGGCCCCTCAGCTATGGATGGAAACATGTCAAAATGAAATGCAAAACACACGGTGAATTACAGTCAAATGAAGTGCATAATTTTTTTATATTGATGCACATTTATTGCGCCTCAAATAAGAACAGCACACACATGGGACTACAATGTACACAATCAAATGGTCTGTGACTTTATATGAGTCCAAGAGGGATCAAATGTACTCTGTGTAAAATGTAGTTTCTCAGAGTTGATTTAGTAATGGACATTAGGCCTACATTGTTGTATTGCTTTTCGTATTGAGTGTGTTGTTTTTGTACTGACATTTATTTTGAAATACAGTCCACATCTGAGAAAACAATGCACAAGTGATCACATTTAATTCTGAGAGACATAAGGCGGTGTCAAACTCAATGCAAAACTAACATTTGCATTTAAATAGGAGCGTATCGCTTTCTTTTACCAACCCTGTGTTAATCGTGCCAAAATTAAATGAATTACAATTACAGTTGTGGAAAAGGTTGGACGGTGTACAATGTCCATTTAAAACAGTCAGAATCAGCCACTGTTAACAAATGTACATTGCTTTTGTGCACGCACCAAATGTATAGATATGTATGGCCAGTGTGCTTGCCTCAAATAAGAATCCGTAATTGAAGCAATGATGAAGAGATGACAAGGAGGCGTGGTTTAGCACTACTCTGTGTGCATGTATAGACTGTATCCCAGAATACTCAGCAGAGTGAAAACAGGAATGTGTAAGACAAACCGACTGACATCATGCCAACAACATAGCACCTCGCCATACTCACTTTTAGCATTCTTGACATTTGTGATAGCATGATTAAAATATCTGTAAAATGTTTTTACAGGTATTTTATGCATAATAGGCATACTATTTCTTAAATACTAGCAAGAAATATTATGCCTAATATGAAAACCTTCTGAAGGAGGAGGTTCATTTTGGATTTATTTTTCATGTCATATTTTAAGATACGTATGTGCCTTATTGGGAATAATTGACTCTAAGATGATCATTTTAGGATGAAAAAACAACAACAAAAACAAAAATCAAACATAAATGACACTTTTCCCACTGATTGTTCTTTCTGTGACAGAACTAAAGTAGGCACTGGAAAGCTATAATTATGCTGGTTTTGAAGAATTGCAATGACATGCCCACAATGGGTGAAGTCAAATAGTTGATCCCACGAAAGTAATTAAAGACCTGGAAATGCCACTGGTGCTACTGCAGTTGCTATTAATATTTATTTACTTGACACTCACTCTTACAACTTAAATACCATACCTTACATTTTACTTTACATTGTCTGTATACCTTTCTCAAGAGCAGTGGTGGGTAGTAGTTAAGTACATGTATTTAAACCAGTAGTTTAATTACACTTTGCACAAGTTTGCTGGAAGTTCAACTACATTGAAATTTGTGTAGTGTTTGTATTAATGAATTACTTTTTGGTAATTTTGAGGTGTAGTTAACTACAGGAACTACCAACTACTTTTGGCCGGGAAATATATGTATTTTTCCAAACCCCTTTGGCCAAAATACCACCTCCTCCCATATGTGTCTAATCCTGACTGTTGAGAAGCTTCTATAATGGTTCTCCCTTTGTGCTGAAAGAAGGCATTGTTTGACACTCTCCGTTCCTCCCAGTTCCCGTCCCCGTTGTGCTCCTTGTTTTACCCTTTTCCCTCACGTTTCTTGTTGTGTTTTCATGTTTCCTGTTGTCTTCCTTGTGCTGCAGGCTGGGCGTGGTTTTCCCTCTTTGTGTCACCCATTTCCTCTTGCATTTTCTCCGCCTATCTCATTCCTTTTCCCCGCTTGCATTCCTCATGCTCTCTTCTCTGTTAATCACATTGCATACATTCTCACGCTGCACGCAGTCATTAGCTCATTAACTCTCATATTTATTCTCCCGGTTTTCGTTATCTTGTGCCAGTTTGTTAAGTCTTGTTGTTGAATAACTCTTGTCTTGTCTTGTTTAATGCCTTGTTCTGCTCTGCTTGTCTGCCAGCCTGCAGCTAATCCTAGCTCCACTCCACGCAGCCCTGTCTCCCGCATCCCACTCCTCCTCTGCTACACCAACCCAGGATTCCGCCACCATCCAGCCCCTTGCCTACTCCCACTCCCGTTCTACCCCTGCTAATGCCATTCCAGGATCCAGTCCCTACCCTTATATCTCCCTATACTTCTGGAGTATTTGACGAAGTAATAAATTATTGAATTATTGGATTTTCTGTCTCAGAGTCGTGCATTTGAGTCCAGTCCCTTCTCGGATCCATAATTGAACGAACTGGCCAAACCATGGACTCAGCTGACTCTGTGCAGCTACACCACGCCCTTGCCTGTCAGGGCGCAGTGATTGCTCAACACTCCGCCTGGAAGACGTCCAGGAGACTCTGAAGACCGTCTTGGACTAAGTGAGTCAGATGGGTCCCATGATTGGCCAGCTGGCAGTTCATCTGCCCCTCCCGGGGGTCCACGTCAGTCAAGCACCGCCTACCCCGGGAACTACAGCCCGCAGCTCCTTCCTGGCAGAGAACCACGCGTGCCGCATCCAGAGCGCTACCTGGGGGACTTGGGAAAGTGCCGAAGTTTTCTACTCCAGTGCGACATAGTGTTCCGCCTACAGCCTGCCCCCTACTCCTCTGATGCAAGTAAAGTCGCCTTTGTGATGGCCTGTCTGGGGGGAGCGCACGGGAGTGGACAACGGCGATGTGGGACAGCCAGCTACCCGCCTGTTTCCATTTCGCCTCCTTCACTTCTGAGATGCGTCGGGTGTTCGACCGTCCAGTCTGTGGGTGCGATGCTACCCAATGCCTACTCCAACTGTGCCAGGGCAACCGCAGCATGGCATAAATGGCAGTCCAATTCCACACTCTGGCAGCCGAATCAGGGTGGAATGACACCGCTCTCCAAGGGACCTTCCTCCAAGTCCTCAGTGAAGAACTGAAAGACGAGCTGGCGACCCGCTATGAGTCCAGTTCTCTGAACAGTCTAATCACACTCGCCATCTCCATTGAAAACCGGCTCCGGGCCCGAGCCCGGGAGAAGAGGGGCTAACAGAGTACATCTCCTTACCCACCACGTTCACGAGTCTCGTCGCCTCCAAGTTTCTCTGCTCCTTCGGTGCTGGGCCCACTGGAGGAGAAACCTATGCAGTTGAACCATGCCACTATCGATGTCGGCGAACATCGCCGAAGAGTGATCTACGGTTTCTGTTTCTATTGTGGCCATCCGGGCTACCTCGTGGCCTCCTGTCCCATTCGCCCAAGAAGGGGTGGCTCGCTGGTAAGACAGGGCATACTGGCAAGCCCTATCTCCACTCCTCCCTCTGCTCAGTCTCGTGTTCAACTGAAGGCTACCCTTTTGTGGGGCACCCAATCTACCTCATTGTTGGCCCTGGTCGACTCGGGAGCCGACGCCAACTTCATTGATTCAAGTCTAGTCAAGAGGTCGGGAATTCCTGTCGAGCCGCTGTCTGCCCCACTCAATGCCTACACCTTGGATGGAAATATCCTGGCCCGGGTTACTCACTCCACCATTCCTCTCCAACTCGTATTGTCGGGTAACCACCGTGAGACTGTTCGGTTCTATATTATCCACTCTGCCCAGTCTCCGTTGGTTCTCGGCCAACCTTGGCTTCACATTCACAATCCTCACATTAACTGGCAAACATCTCAGGTCCAGGACTGGAGCTGTCAATGCCATGCTGATTGTCTTCACTCAACCCTACCTCCATCTGGGGCCGCCAGGGCCTCTGCTATAGCTCCGGAGCCAGACTTGTTTTGTGTACCTCAGCAATATCATGACCTATCACAAGTGTTTTGTAAATCCCGTGCTGTGTCTTTACCTCCCCATAGACCCTACGATTGCTGTATTGATCTGCTGGCCGGTGCGAAACTCCTGTCAAGTCGCCTCTACAGCCTGTCTGGTCCCGAGAAGGCTTCGATGGAAGCCTACATTGACGATTCCCTGGCGTCAGGTATTATTCGACCCTCTTCATCACCGGTAGGAGCGGGGTTTTTCTTTGTGGCAAAGAAAGACGGATCGCTCCGGCCATGTATTGATTACCGGGGTCTTAATGCCATAACTGTACGCAACAAGTATCCTCTGCCCTTAATCAACTCTGCTTTTGAACCCCTGCATGATTCCACCATCTTTACTAAACTGGATCTCCGCAACGCCTACCACCTCATTCGAATCCGGGAGGGAGATGAATGGAAGACGGCGTTCAACACCCCCCTCGGACACTTCGAGTACATGGTGGTCCCGTTCGGCCTTACTAACACTCCAGCGGTCTTCCAGTCCCTGGTGAATGATGTCCTACGTGACCTCCTCGGATGGTCTGTATTCGTTTACATTGACAACATTTTAATTTTCTCAAAAACCCCCCAAGATCATGTCAAGCATGTCCGCCACGTTCTCCAGAGGCTGCTGGAGAACAAGCTGTTCGTGAAGGCAGAGAAATGCAGTTTCCATACCCCTTCCGTTCCATTCCTGGGCTTCATAATCAAGAAAGGGAAGATCCGAGCTGACCCCGCGAAGATCCAAGCCATCGCTGACTGGCCTCAACCGGCCTCCCGCAAGCATCTACTCCAGTTCCTGGGCTTTGTGAATTTTTATAGGCGGTTTATTCGCAATTACAGCTAAGTCGCTGCCCCCTTAACTAACCTCACCTCCACCTCCGTTCCCTTCATCTGGAACCCGGAGGCGAACCGTGCCTTTGCCACCCTCAAAGCAAAATTCTCCACGGCCCCTATCCTCTGCCACCCGGACCCCAGCCGTCAGTTTGTCGTCGAGGTGGACGCCTCTGACACTGGCATTGGGGCCGTCCTCTCGCAACGCTCTGCCCAGGACCAGAAAATGCACCCCTGCACCTTCTTCTCCCGCCGACTCACCCCGGCCCAACACAATTATGACGTCGGGGACCGGGAGTTATTAGCCATCAAGCTCGCCTTGGAGGAGTGGCGGCACTGGCTGGAGGGGGCAGGTAAACCATTTCTTGTCCTGACTGACCACCGCAATCTGGAGTACATCAAATCCGCCAAACGCCTTAATTCCCGCCAAGCCCACTGGTCCTTGTTTTTTGCACGTTTTAACTTGGCTATCACTTACAGACCCGGTTCCCGCAACACAAAACCTGATGCCCTGTCCCACATGTTTTCCGCTCATGCTAGACCTGCTGTCCCTGATCTCATCATTTCCCCATCCTGCGTGGTGGCTGCGGTCTCCTGGGAGATCGAAGGAATTGTGAAGGCCGCCCAGGTGACCCACCCGGATCCCCGCAATAACCCTAACTCCTGTTTATTTGTCCCGACTCCGTCCGCTCTCAGGTTCTCCAGTGGGCTCACGCCTCCCGTCTGGCCTGCCATCCTGGTATCCTGAGGACCACCGCCCTGGTCAGGAGGAGTTTCTGGTGGCCCACCCTGAAAGGGGATACCAGTGCCGTCGTGCTCGCCTGCCCGGTGTGCGCCAGGAGTAAGGCCTCCCACCATCCCCCTGCAGGCCTCCTTTGCCCCCTCCCCATCCCAAGCCGTCCTTGGAGCCATGTGGGGGTGGATTTCGTAACCGGTTTGTCCCCGTCGGATGGCAACACCGCCATCCTGATCATTGTGGACCGCTTCTCCAAGGCGGCCCACTACATTCCCCTGCCCAAGCTTCCCTCTGCCCTGGAGACCGCAGAACTCCTGGTGCAACATGTGGTGAGGCTGCATGGGATCCCCGTTGACATTGTGTCGGACCGTGGGCCCCAGTTCTCCTCCCAGGTGTGGAGGGCGTTCTGCGCAGTCCTGGGCGCCTCCGCCTACCTGTCCTCGGGATACCACCCCCAGACGGAGCATACAAACCAGGACCTGGGAGCTTCCCTGCGGTGCGTGTCAGCTCGCAACCCCTCCTCCTGGAGTAAGTTCCTGCTGTGGGTTGAGTATTCCCACAATTCCCTGAGGAACACCGCCACAGGGATGTCCCCCTTCGAGTGCTCATTGGGGTACCAGCCTCCCCTGTTCACGGCCCTGGAGGAGGAGGTTGCCGTCCCGTCTGTTCGGGCCCACCTTTTCAGATGTCGGAGGGTCTGGAAGTTGACCGGCACCGCACTCCTCCGCACCACCTCCCGCATCCAACGCCTGGTGGACCTTCACAGGACCGCAGCCCCACGGTACACCCCAGGTCAGCAGGTCTGGTTATCCACTTCCTCCATTCCCCTCCAGTCCACCTCTAAAAAACTACAGCCCCGGTTCATCTGTCCCTACCCCATCCTCACAGTCCTCAACCCAGTCACAGTCAAACTTCACCTTCCTTCTTCACTCAAGATCTACCCCACCTTCCACGTCAGTCAGGTCAAGCCTGTCTCCTCCAGTCCCCTCAGTGCCCCCGTTGATGCCCCCCCACCCCCCCCCGGATTATTGATGATGCCCCAGCATACACTGTCTGTCAGGTCCTGGATATCCGCCGCAGGGGCAGCGGATACCAGTATTTGGTGGACTGGGTGGGCTACGGCCCAGAAGAGCGGTCTTGGCTGTCCAGAAAACTGATCCTGGACCCCTCCCTCACCCAGGAGTTTCACAGACGCCACCCCCAGAAGATCAGACCGGGGGGCATGCCAGGAGGCGTTCCTTGGGAGGGGGGGGGGTACTGTGACACTCTCCGTTCTTCCCAGTTCCCGTCCCCGTTGTGCTCCTTGTTTTACCCTTTTCCCTCACGTTTCTTGTTGTGTTTTCATGTTTCCTGTTTGTCTTCCTCGTGCTGCAGGCTGGGCGTGGTTTTCCCTCTTTGTGTCACCCATTTCCTCTTGCATTTTCTCCGCCTATCTCATTCCTTTTCCCCGCTTGCATTCCTCACGCTCTCTTCTCTGTTAATCACTCTCACATACATTCTCACGCTGTACGCAATCATTAGCTCATTAACTCTCATATATATTCTCCCGGTTTTCGTTATCTTGTGCCTGTTCATTAAGTCTTGTTGTTGAATAACTCTTATCTTGTCTAGTCTCGTATCAAGAATTTAAGCCTTGCCTTGTCTTGTTTTTGCTGCTATCTAGTCTCCCCTTGCCTAGCGAATTAACGCTACTTAATTTGTTCATGCCTTGCTGTGTTTAATGCCTTGTTCTGCTCTGCTTGTCTGCCAGCCTGCAGCTAATCCTAGCTCCACTCCATGCAGCCCTGTCTCCCGCATCCCGCTCCTCCTCTGCTACACCAACCCAGGATTCCGTCACCATCCAGCCCCTTGCCTACTCCCACTCCCATTCTACCCCTGCTAACGCCATTCCAGGATCCAGTCCCTACCCTTATATCTCTACCCCTGCTAACGCCATTCCAGGATCCAGTCCCTACCCTTATACCTCTCTATACTTCTGGAGTATTTGACAAAGTAATAAATTATTGAATTATTGGATTTTCTGTCTCAGAGTCGTGCATTTGAGTCCAGTCCCTTCTCGGATCCATAACACATTGCTCACACGTGCATCATGTCTGGGGAACAACCATGGCCCTATTTAAGCAAATATTAACCCAACAGAAAAAAAAAATATTTTCACGTGTGAGCTTTGCAAGCCATCTTCACAGCAAAGGCATCAAACATATAGTCCATGTCAGTGTTAAATAGTCCCATTGTGACCTGTTAGCCAGCAGATATATGGACACACCGATTTATGTCCCATAATGATAAGGTGTGGTGCGAAGGCATCAAAAGTCTCTCCTGGACACTGTTCTGTGTTGCTGTGTTGTGACACCATGGTACCAGTCTCTTCTTTCTCCAGTGTCAGGGTATGTGGACTGACAAGGGAAAAAAGGGTTTCCATGGACTTCCTTGGGTAACATGCAGTGCTTTCTCCCCATTATCATTGCTGTTGCATGAATGAAAGGCAACCCATTTCCAACAGTGTCCCTACTAAATTTTGCACAGCATCTGGGGGGCTCTGTCTGTCTATCCACCAACTGTGTATATCCACGTGAAGTATCAACCAAAGCATGTCAGTAAATAAATTAGATTTATTAAGTTACACAAGTATTCACTGCAAACAATTAATGTTACAGACATAGACAGTTATAGATAGTTAGTCACAAAAGAAACAAATGAAAGAAGATACAAAACCACAACTTGTCTCTCCCAAGGTAATCCCCAGAATGCACAGAAGAAAGTCTAAAGACCAACAGACAGCAGAATATTATGTCAGGCCCCACACCCCAACTTGATTGAACTCAAGAGTAAAGACCGGCATACATTTTATGTAGTTTAAAGAGGGGGGTAGGGTGGAGGGGGGCTCTTATGTTGGCCCATACACTTGAATGATTGAATTAGGGTGGAGGCTTGGCTTGATTGGGTGCTGGAAGCTTTGGACGGGGGTCAGACAAGGACTGGCTTATCTACTAGCTGACAAGTTTACTTATTCAACTGATCTTATGTTGTTTGAAGCAGGACTAAGTACCATATTATTATCAAAAGATTCAGGGTTTTAGCCTCTTTTTAACTATACCAAACATGAGTGTGTTAGGCGATAATTCCGCTCAGTTATTGGATACATACTCAATAATGGAAATTTACTCTTACTTTTAACAACAAAAGTGATGTTTGTGGGTCGTAATTGTCAAGTCCAGCCAGTAGAATATTCACCTTTCAGGCAAAATATTACATCCATGTTGCAAGGTCAGTTGTAACACGCTGAGCTCTGCTTGAAATTGGAGCTGCCTTTAAAAAATATAAATTCTAACTGGCATACCTAACAACCATTACCTAAATTGATATTAAGACTTTCAATTGATGATTTTAATTGAATGTAACAGATTGGCATTCAAACTTAAGGTAGAAAAGTCAATGTGGCCATGCAGGATTCTTTGGCCACGCTGGGCCCTGACCCCATGAATAGCTTTGTGTTCTGGTGTTTCTCCTGAACAGGAGACAACACAGTATGACCGCTTTATGATTTATATACATTGATAAGCCAGCGCCTCAGCATGACTTAATTGCCTCTTTAGTGCCTGTGGAGTGTAGAAGGAGAGAGAAAGGCAGATCCTAGGTCAGGTCCGGTTAGGCCTGTTTCCTGTTTCCGGTTTGGTGAGTGACTGAGCTGTGCTGTAGAAAAGTTGGGTGGTGATCATATTGTGCTGGGAAATCTGCAAATCTGTGATTGTTCTTAAAAACTAAACAAAATATATTAGACTACAAACTAACGTTAGGTAAGACGAATTCGCTGAGCGGGCCGCTAAGGAGCCAGCAGTGTTAGGTTAGGTTAGGTAAAGCAAAGCAAAGCAAAGTTGCTGCTGAGCCGGCCTCTACGGAACCAGCAGTGTTGATCCTGAGTTGATCCTGCGTTGATCCTTCTTCTGACAAATTTTGTATATCTTCTAATATAAGGGTAAGCTATGGCTTCGTTTGACCCCTCAGTCTCTCCCATTCCTCATGCGGTTTCTCCTTCCTCGCCCTATTGGGTTATCTCTTGTCCGGTATGTGACATGTTAACCTATTCCTTCTCCATCATTAGTGGGAACTTTACTTGTGATAAGTGTAAATTAAATGCTAGGTTGACTGAGAAGATAGCCAATTTGGAATCTCGCATCCGTACCCTGCATGAAATTCGAGAAAGCAAAAAGTTCATAGAATCTTTCTCGGTTCCCGTCCCCAATTAATGTTAGAACTCCGGTAATGCCTCCACAGCAAGGTAATGTCAGTTGGATTACAGTTTGTGAACGTAGTCGTAAGCCCCCGGTGCTCCACCAACCACCAATTCGGGTTTCAAATAGCTTCTCTCCCCTGAGCAATGCAGCTTTGATAAAACCTGCTGAAAAAGATAGAAATAATCGGTGATTCCATTCTACAAAATGTGGAAATTGCGATTCCAAAGACTGTAGTTCAGTGCATTCCTGGTGCTAGAGCGACCGACATAGAAGCAAATTTAAAAAAGCTGGCTAAAGCTAATCGTACATTTTCTAGCGTTGTTAGTCGGCGCAAATTATGTTGTCTAACATTGTTATTTGCCCTGGCCCCATCCCTTCTAGGTGTGGTGACGAAACTTATAGCAGACTAACATCACTAAATCGGTGGCTATCTGAGTGGTGTCCCTCTAATAACGTCGGCTATACAGATCATTGGCACACTTTTTGGGGGAGGCCTAATCTTTTAAAAAGAGATGGGGTTCACCCCACGTGGGAGGGTTCAGCTCTTATCTCTAATAATCTGGCCTATAGTCTTAGAAATTCAAGTCCTTGACTAATTAGAGCCAAGGCACAGAAGCAGAACTACTTGTTTGCTTGTTCTAATCATCAACAGTGATGATGTTAAAACCAATGACTGTATGTATTAGTGCTATTGTCTGTGTAGAGAGATGTACAATATGTACTACTGCAACACCTTACACTTAGTATAATTAGGTAGGCCTATTGCATTGTGGAATGGCTCGATGTTACAAAGAACAGCCTGATGCAAAGGAAGCTTTTACATTAATCATAATTCAAATGTTAACCATACGTACCCTTTTTTGGATTGAAAAATAGTTACTTAGTCTAAAGAGACAAAGAAACGGCAGATGCAAAATGAGCCACAACACTGGCAACCTATCAACAGCATAAACAGAAGCGAACAGCAACACAAAGCCGTATGTTGAAACAGAGATAATTTGCTTCCTCTCGTATTGTCTGCCTGTCTGTTCCCCATTGTAGAGCTGCAGTCCTACTGTAGTCTGGTCTAGAAAAGGGTCTCTGTATTGACTGGTGTTTGAGTTCCTCTGGACAGATACAGAGTGGAGTCACTGAATCTGGACACTGTGTAAGGGGCTGAAGCAAGGTAACATGTAAAGAAGTAAGCAACAAGATATAGCAGTATAGCTACGAATAATAATAATAACATATTTAAATGCAAGGTATTTTTTTTAAAGACGGGCTAAAGAGATGTGTTGAATCTAAATAATGGGGAAGTTTCAGATTCCTGCACAGTCAGGGAGATTATTTAATTACTGAAAAACCCTGGAGCATTGGCACCTCATATAAATGTTGAACATGACTGGGTAGCCAGGAGTGAAATGCGAGAAGAAGTCTACAAGGAACTGGAATTAGAAGATTGAGCAGGTATGCCACAGGTGACACATGTAGTATGGAGGACCAGAAATGCCAAAATGAGGAATTTATGAATAAATAAATAAATATTGAAATAAATACATGAATCAGGGCTCGACATAATTGGCCCGCTGGCTGATCACTCATTCCACTTGCCCCCTGGGGCCAGTTAAAATATTTCCTTTAAAAAATCTGTACAGTAAAAAACAGAAGAACAGATCATTTCACATCGTTTTCCTGTAATACTGATGCTTTGTCAATAAATATTTTGTTAAATCATCTCGGTAATTACTGCTACAACTTCAACATTTCATACGTCTCATAGTTGAAAGGCAGCCACAGCAGACAGCTCTGCATGTTACTGCTGTCAGGCACGCTCACCTTAGCTGCGCTTCATGCTTATGCAGTCAGTGTTGTCAAGTGCAAAAAGTTAAGTTAAGTTTAGTTGTCAACTAAAGTAGGCTAGGCTAGATGATATTCTTCTCCTCAGGTAGAAATGCGGCTGTTCTGTTGTGCTTGGAGAATGCATGGGGGGAGGGGCAGGCAGATATGTTCAAGGCTGGGTATTTGTCACAGAAGTCACGGGTGTCACGGATCCGTGATTTTTGCCATTTCTTTTGGCAGTTCTGTGACTTTCCTCTTTTTTTTTTAACCATTCCCACTTTTTAGTGCTTTCCGTGATTTTTCGACAGATTTGGACTGTCATCCTTAACGTAGCCTACAGTGTGATTTGTATATGTCTGAGCATTTTACCATATTTACAAAGTGCAACAGTATTGGCCTGTACAGATTGGGGAATTCACTGAGATAAAGATTCCAGTCCTTGTCAGTTGTTGTAGCCTACCAAAACAAACTTTAAAGAACTAAAAACGGTCAGGATAACCCTGTAGCCTATTATTACTTTAACCTGATGTAACCTTGCTACCTAGTGGTAGTCGGTACTGACCACATTACAGGAGTCATATTTCTCTGAAATTTTAAACTACAGCTTTAAGAAAACCGAATAAATTCAGATGCAGGGTTGTTCAGAACGGTCACGACTTGCAAAAACACCTACCTCTCTCAAGTTGCAGTGCAGGGAAATAAAACAGCAGGCTGCTAATAGCCCAAACCATGTTTACAACCTTCATCTTTCCATAGTTACAGACAATAAAATGCATGAAAATGCATCCTTTATACATGCTAATAAAATCATGTTCTAATATAGGAACAATATAATATAATATAATATATTTTTAAAATGTTGTACAAATAAGCATTCTTATTACATTTCGCCAAAGTCCAGTACAGTCGAGATTTCTGCAGCGAGAAACTATTGCACTTCCAGCTGTAATACGTTGCTGTTGTTATGAACACACGTTCTTTTGTACATATTTTTTTCATTTATATAAAAACATTAGGCTATGTATTTTTAGTTTTTTTTTGTATTTACTGTATGTGATGATTGTGACATAACTGTATTCTGTTGCAAATTTCTGAATGATACGGCCTCTTCTTCAATTCGAACATTAAACCATGGATGTGCATTGAATATGTTTTTAGATATTAACACTTAAATAAGACCTGGCATTCAGACTTGGCTCAGTGTCGGTCACAGAACTGTGCTTTCAGCCTTGAATTACGGCACTATTGTGGGCCGAGTGATGTGGCTGTGACTGCCACATAACAGCCGAGTCAAAACTCTCTGCTAAAAACACTGATCTTACTCTTTGTGTCCCCTCATCTACAGGGTTGTCAATAAACAATGAATGCCATGATTGGAACAGAACCAGTCGAAACACATTTGTTTTTATACAATATATAATTGGGTCCAATATTTCCATTAACGACCATCTATGTTGAGAATATAGTATAATATAATGGTGAAAGGGGGGGAGGACTCGTGGGGGAGAATCGTCGCATACAAGTGACCTCGCATGATTTATGTAATTTCGACAGGTCTATTAATACTCATGCAAAATCGAAGGAGCATATCAGTGTAACCGTGAAATTGAGTCTTGAATTGATAATTTTGTTGATCAAGGTTCACATATCGAACTGGCAAAGCATAAGGAAATAGTGCAGAAAAACCGTGACATTCCCAAGAAGTTGATTGATTCTTGGTTCGTCAGGAGTTGGCATTTAGGGGGCATAACAAGAGTGAAACTTCGGATAACAAGTTGGTACAGGGAGTTGACTGAAGTGCTTTCCCGCTATGATGACGTTCTGGCTGCACACTTGAAGTCAACTGTGTTCTATGGGATGTCTAAGATGATTCACAATGATCTGAATGAAGCTATTACAGCTAGGGTGCAGGCGGATTTGAGCATTTATCTATTGAATATGCATAGGTGGTGAGAGGATCTGGCTGTTAATAAATGTGAGTACATAACTACTTGTCATTGTATTCTATTTGGTGTTATTTCTTTGAGAGAAGGCAGCTCAATTTAAATGGTACACCCATAGTGATTAGATGTCAAGCAATGTAAGCCTTTTTAAATTTGCCGCCAGCCCTTTTCTGCCTGTGGCCATGTGATATGTTCAGTGTTTAACAACTCAAAAATGGCCTAGCTCAACAGGTAAAGCACGGTATTAACAGGGGTTCGATCCCAGGGGTGATGGTGGGTTTGCTTCACCAAAAATTCTGGTTAGCAGCTGCCACTGGTTTATACAGTAGATATTTGTAGTAATTCATATGACCCTGTAAATTGTGTGCATGTTCTCATACATTGTTAGTCCGACTGGTTGGTAATAAATGACCTTTTATGACCAGAACGGGGCTATGGTGGACATATTTGGCACTGGATACTAAACTGAGACAAAGGAATTCATTATCTGAGGGTCATTCCCCTCTAATTGCCTCCTCATAGGACTTAATGTGCTTAGAATGGACAATAAAGCTGTGTTTATGTTTGGGTAGGTTTGGATAGATTTGGATAGGTTTACATAGGATTTCATTGGACACCAATGTACACTGTTTCAAATTGCCTCATGGGACTTGAGCAGTAATGCATATCCATTTCATATTTTGTACACATGCAGACAGGAGGTTTGTGAACCAGAACATGTAAAGTTTTACCTTATTAACATAATTGACTCTCAGAGGTTCACTGTAAACTACATTGGTGGACCTTCATTTTTCACCAGAGGTTGTGTATTCACTCCCCATAATTTACATATTAACTATGAAAATAAATTAATTTAAGGCATGATAATAAATGGTACAAGGGTCTTCTTGGCCATTGGTGTTTGTGTAAAGTTGATATCTGGAGTTATAAAGCTTTAAGCAGAACAGTACAAAACAAGTGAAAATGGGGTAAATTAAGCCTCTGCACAAAGGGGTTAATGGACACTTGTCGAATTGATTACATATTGCACATATTTATACCAAACTGCTTAGCTAGCTCAGGGTTGATGTAACTAAGACATTAGATGTAAAACAAGTCTTCTTTATCATACATTTGAGCTTCGGCAATCACAAGTTGAAGTAGATTTTCTGGAGTGTTGAATAACCGATGCTGCATGCCCAGGGTTGCTTGTGCACGTCCGTTGTGCTGAAGCGATTTATAGTACTTCAGTTCAGGGTGGTGCTGGTGGTTCAAAACATTTCACACGGAAAAAATGGAAACCAGCACTCACAAAATTCCTAAGGACAGCATTAGCCAAGAGTCTTTATTCTCTAACTACCGCTTGCGTGTATGCAGCCATTGTGTATCACTGAAGCCAGCATGATGGGGGAGCAAGGCAAGTACAATTGTACACTGGCGCCTCAACCAATGAGAGTTGGTGGACAGCCCCCTCATTATCATATTGTCAAAGAAATACAGAAATAAATAAATACAGAAATGAAAACATACATAAATTAATATATGAAGGAATACATGAACATTTATTCAGATTTTATCAATAATTTCTATGTCTATTTACTTATTTTTAAATGTATTGTCTCATAATTTTATCCATTTATGTATTTGTTTAGTAATTTATTTATAAATTCCTTATTTTGGCATTTCTGGTCCTCCAGAGTCCAGTGCTCTGTAGATAAGGGGGGAAATGTAAATTCAGATTTATCATTTTGTATTTACAAGACTAGGATTGGTGATGTCTCTTCTTTGTTTTGTTTATTTTAGTCCTTGCGACACCATTCCGGTTAATGAGATCTCAGACTTGGTCTTGGAGCCTCTGTATGCTAGTTTTCATACCACTCAGTCTCTTGTTCAGTTAAGGATACTGAAAACTTTGTCCTTAAACTTATCTTTAATAAAATGTAGGTTTGACACATTACTATTTGCTTTGTGCTTGCACGCCTCCTTTTCCACAAATGGTTTTGTTTCTGTGATCTGATGTCACAGTCAGCATTTAAAGGTCTTGGTTTGAGTTCTCCTGTCAATTTATAATAGCATTAATTAAAGATTTAACTGCTTTCTAAAATGATTATTTTGTACAGTGCATATTAGAGAAAATTAAGGCATTAGTTGCATGAGACCTGATCTGAATGCTTACGAAGTGCTTTAATTAATATTCATTAGTTGTGGCACACTTATCTTCTTCAAACATGCTCTGGCCTCAGAGGTTAAATCCTCATAAATCTGTTATTCAGAACAATTAACAAATTGTTACACTTGACATTATGATTGGAACAAAAACCGCCATGCATGCAGAGACCCTGGGGCTCCTGTTCTAAATGAATTGGAAAGTGGACACAATAGACTTTGGGTGATCATACAGTAAGTTATTACAATGAAACTGCCCAAAGGAGACAAGCCCATTCATCTGAGCTCTTCTGCATGATTAAGGGATTGAATTTGTAATCTGTGATATGCAGGTTTCAATCCCAGGGGCACTGTTGTTGCCTTTTTGAAGAAAGGCAGCGAACCAAAATTGATTCAGACATATATCACCATTCTTGAGAACTGGGACAAAACCTTGGTTTTTGTTTCTTACTTTTCAATTATGCTGGGAAACCACATTTTGATAGATAAAAGCTTGGCTATTAAACCCTGCAAAGGGGCCACCTCCAAGTGATTTCATTTTTTATTAAATAGTACTTTTTTTCAACTGAGGAATTGAGAATTTTGTCACCTCCATCAGGCACACAAAAAAATCATAGCATGATCATATAAAATACGAAGGAAATATTTTCTTTTTGGATTATTAAATATTAGATTATTTTATTTGTTGTATAATCAAAAAGTGTGATATCTTTTTATTCAAGAAATGCAATTCTAATGTTGCTCACTTACAATTTGTTATTGATATAAACACGTTTTAAATCATTATGAACACATTCTTCACAAAAAATAGCCATCTGCCGGAGGTGAGTTTTCACTGATGAGGTTGACAATAGTACACATAAACACACTTAAAACACCTCCAACCGATCAAGGAGAAAATTTAATTCTGAAGTTCCTGAATGTTCTAAACATCCATTATTTTGTTGTATGCCAAATGATCCATTTACTTTATGCTTTATTGACATGTCTGGCTACAAACATTACCTGTTTTGATATTCACCCCAGAAATGAGTAAATTAATCTAAACTCCAGCATATTAATGCTAAATAATTGACAATAATAACCTAATGTAAAGTTGGCCATAAGTGTATAACAGCATAGAATGGTGAACTGCAGTGCACAGAGAATCTTATCTTAGGTTTGGTCAAAGAGTTCTGTTCTGATTGTTCACGTCCTTCTAACCGGAATTTGTATGTTCTCCAGAATTTAGGGAAGCAGAAGGAAGTAGCCACAGGCCAGACCATGTCAGGGGATGGAGTGTTCAAGGCGGAGTTTGTGCACGTCGGTGGCGACTCGGATGAGGGGGTTCCCATGGATCACCGGGCCCGGCTGGCCAGAGAGACCAACCTCAGACAGGAGGCACACTCTCAGGTCAGAGCCCAATTTGCAGCTGCACCTTCTGTAAAAGGTTATACTCCACCATCTAATCTACCTTAAAGGAGAATATTGGAGAGCATGGCTGCAATAACAGGGTCATACACCTATTCTCCTTGGCTATGCCCCCCCCTTTGAGATACGGAAATGACTGTGAAGAACCTGAGCTTCCCTGAAATCCAAATACATTCACAATATCATTGCGAGAAAACTGTAAAAGTTTTGACAATCTCTGGTGTTTAAATTAGGCAACAAGTATTTCAGATGCACACATCGGTTCTTTGATAAGTAGCAGACTATATCTACTATAAATGTATGAAATAAAATGTCCAATGTTGTGGGACATTAAAGAGCTGAATCTCAGAGGAGGGGACTATTGCAGAGAAGAGGGAGCTTTCATCATTTCAGGAACATTGCTACTTACAGGAAATTTAAGAAAATGTGCTTTTGAAGATGACAATTCTTAAAGAAGCCTATGTCATATGTCAATTTGAAAAAGATTAAAAGTATGATGATGAACTGGAGAGTTAAAATAAAAAATAAGTCCTAGATTCTCAGATATTTATACAAACCCCAATTCCAAAGTTGGAACAGTATGTAAAATGCACATACAAGCAGAAAGCAGTGATTTGTAAATTCTCTTTTAAATATATTTCATTGAAAACAGTACAAAAAAAAAGATATTTAATGTTTTACCTTATCAACTTTATAGATTTTTTGCCTGCAACACGTTCCAAAAAAGTTGGGACAGAAGTTCAAAAAACACCTGTTTGGAACTGGTAAACAGATGATGCTATCATGACTGGGTATAAAAGGATATCAAAATCACTCTTGATATCTTATTTTCATGTACTCTTACAAACGATCCTATAACCTCGCCGCATTTGAATGGATCTCTATGGGAATTTGGGGGTGGGACTAGATTAAGCTATACATTACATGGGAATAGTATGGAACCTATGGTTGGCGAAATGGCTTTAAGTCATCAAGGGTCTGAGGTATCAAACGAGCCTCAAACCATCACTCTGCTGCCAGATATGCAATAGATATGGATGGATCACTTGGAGGGTTGTTTCTCCTGACTTATTTTTCCATAGAGTTCAATAGGAAAATGAGCCAGGAGAAACAACCCTTAAAGTGATCCAGCCATATTTACTGCATATCTGGCAGCAGAGTGATAGCTGACTTACGATCATTTAGCCAACCATGGATTCTATACTATTCCCATGTAATTTACAGCTTAATCTAGTCCCACCTCCAAATTCCCATAAAGATCCATTCAAATGCAGAGTGGTTATAGTATTGCTTGTAAGAGTAGCTGAAAATAAGATATCAAGCGTCGTTTGATGTCCTTTCATACCCAGTCATGATAGAATAACCTATTTACCTGTGGAATGTTCCAAACAGGTGTTTTTTGAACTTCCCAGTATTTTTTTTGCCCCTGTCCCAACTTTTTTGGAACGTGTTGCAAGCATCAAATTCGGAATTATCGTATATTTACAAAAATCATTAAAGTTGATATGGTAAAACATTAAATATCTTTTCTTTATACTGTTTTCAATTAAATATATGTAAAAGAGAATTTACAAATCACTCCTTTCTGCTTTTATGTGCATTTTACATACTGTCCCGACTTTTTGGGAATTGGGGTTTGTACTTTTTTATATACTATTTCATAAGGTTTGAGACACTTACAAACAGTTTTTATCATTTTGGCTATAAGGACAGGTTTTCCATCTTTTACTGACTAATCTCTTACAGCGTTATTTGTGAAAAGATAAATAATTCATCATTGTCCTTCCAATTGCCAATAATCTTGGAAAATCAGATTAATGATAAGTGAGTTTGCAGGGCTACCTTTATTTTTTTTTAAATACCTGTGCTTTGAAAGGAGGAGAAAAAATATTTTCAGATTTTAGTTTTTTACCCCCTTGATCTGTCTTCCGTCTTCCTTTTCTTCTCAGCTAAAACTGACTGCTGATCATATGACCCACGGCCAACTCACTCCTTCTCAAATCACAGCTCCCTCAGAGAGCACAGCACATCTCTCTGTTAACATAAGTCCAGCACTCAAACTTGCCGTCTTGGAAACGGCCAATGACAAACACTGTTCCATGGACGCACATGGCCACAACACCTCGTTTGGCAGTAAGGTGTGTCCAATTCTCCTTTTGAACCAGGCGCCTGATAAAAGGAAGACTCTGATTTCAGACTGCAGGGCGACTCACTCTGCCGAGCTCTTGGAAACACCGGCCTCCTCTAGAGAGTCAGTACTGTCTGAGGACTGGTTTGGCCCTCACACTTTCTCCTCCGAGGGATCCCCTGCCTCCCTCAGTCGTACCATCTCCCCCTGTTCCTCCGTCAGGTCCGGGGTGTTCTCCCCATCCGTGATACGAGTCAAGCGCCACTCCCTGGCCCCGGGCTCCAGCTTGGCCTGGAATTTACAACCATGCCTCTCTCCGGCTTCCAGTAGTCCTGCCCCTTCACCCTACTCCCTGTCCCCCAGAACGGGGAGGTCGTGGCAGAGGCCTCCGCCCACACATCTCACCCTGCTCACTGCTATTCTGAGGAAAGGCCGCCTGCCTGTCTTATCCTCCGTCCAGCAGAGGGCGTACTCCCCCTGCTGGCCCATCAGTGCAGCCAGCCTGTCCTCCTGCAGCGCCTGCAATGCGGCCGCCAAGATGGCACTCATCTGTCCGAGTGTGGCCAGGAGTCAATCCCAGACCCCCATGGAGGTGCACCGGGCAGCCCGGCACATGCCCATGCATGGGCCCAAATCCCAGCCCCTCAGATGTCTTACCCCTCCTCCATCTCCCGACTCTGAGGCCACCAACTTTGGTCCTCCTGCCCAATTGCTGAGCCATTCGCATGAATTTGGCTCACGCTCAAGTTCTACTGACTCTACCTTGCAGAGAGTCCCCTCCCCGAGCCAGCAGTGTAGAGTCCCCTCACTGAGCCAACAGTGTAGAATCACCTCCCTGACCCAGCAGCGTACAGCGTACCCAGTCAACTCCGTAACCCAGCAAAGCCACGGTGCCTCGCCAGTCTCTCCCTCCGATCATGTCACCACAGCCACCCCTGCTCTCCAAAATTTGCCATTCTCTAATAAGCCGGATCCAACCCCGCCCATTCTGTCCAACCCAGTGCTGTCCTCATCCTTTTCAAGACTCCGCTCCCTATCCCCTAAATGCTGCTCTCCAACCCCTTGTGCCACGGGGGACTGCCCTGCACCCTCCCCAGTGCCCAAACTCACCTATTCTCCAGTGCCAAGGTGTGATGAAACACGGTCTTCACCTGCACCCTCTCCAGTGCCCAAACTCGCCTGTTCCCCAGTCCCCAAACTCACCTATTCTCCAGTGCCCAGGTGTGATGAAACACGGTCTTCACCTGCACCCTCTCCAGTGCCCAAACTCACCTATTCTCCAGTGCCCAGGTGTGATGATACACAGTCTTCACCTGCACCCTCTCCAGTGCCCAAACTCACCTATTCTCCAGTGCCCAGGTGTGATGATACACAGTCTTCACCTGCACCCTCTCCAGTGCCCAAACCCACCTGTACCCCAGTGCCCAAACTCACCTATTCTCCAGTGCCAAGGTGTGATGATACACAGTCTTCACCTGCACCCTCTCCAGTGCCCAATCTCGCCTGTTCCCCAGTGCCCAAACTCACCTATTCTCCAGTGCCAAGGTGTGATGATACACAGTCTTCACCTGCACCCTCTCCAGTGCCCAATCTCACCTGTTCCCCAGTGCCCAAACTCACCTATTCTCCAGTGCCCAGGTGTGATGATACACAGTCTTCACCTGCACCCTCTCCAGTGCCCAAACCCACCTGTACCCCAATGCCCAAACTCACCTATTCTCCAGTGCCCAGGTGTGATGATACACAGTCTTCACCTGCACCCTCTCCAGTGCCCAAACCCACCTGTACCCCAATGCCCAAACTCACCTATTCTCCAGTGCCCAGGTGTGATGATACACAGTCTTCACCTGCACCCTCTCCAGTGCCCAAACTCACATTTGCTTCAGTTCCCAGGTGCAGTGAAGTGAGGTGTTTATCTCCCCCCCAGAATGGCATGAAAATGTCCTCCCTTTCAGAGAGGCCACACCCCCAACCCCCCACCTGCCGACTATCCCCGGCTCCCTCAATGCTCTCGTCCACGCCCTGTGCATCTCCGCGCTCCCTGTGCGTGCTTTCACCACTCCCTGACTCGTACTCATCCACGCCCGAGCACCTGGGTCTGTCCCCCTCTCCGGCAACCATCAACCGCGACCTCCTCACCCCATCACCCTCTCTCTCCCCCTCTCTCTCACCCTCCTCCTCTCCGGTTCCCAAGAGCAGCAGCGACAGGGCGGGTAGACAGAGAAAGGTACTGTGCTTGCTGCCACCAGCTCTGACTGCATGCCCCGTGCACGTGCAATGCACACATCCCTGCGCATGAACCGACAACCTAACAACCCTCAATGGGATGGCATCTGTATGTGCACCAATTTCAGAGTCCCCAGTCTTTTTGTTTTCAAACAGATGCCGGTTGATTCAGCAGGGTGCAAACTTTCAGGCCAGCTCTGTTATAATCAGTGTTACAGCTTATGTGGCTTCCTCCGTGTGTTGTGAGGCGATTTTACACTTTGTAGTGATTGTGCCTGTGCGCTAATCTCT
Organism: Synaphobranchus kaupii; assembly: GCA_029718625.1. Lineage (NCBI taxonomy): Eukaryota > Metazoa > Chordata > Actinopteri > Anguilliformes > Synaphobranchidae > Synaphobranchus > Synaphobranchus kaupii. Next base: position 58,279,361 of record CM056380.1, on the reverse strand, counting down.
GAAATATTGTATCATGTATAATGAACTCTTTAAACAGTGATCGAAGCTGGTGGTGGTTGATGCTGATTGTGATTCCCCTTCTATAAAGAACAACTCAGTAGGAGAACAGCACAGTTTTACACACACACACACACACACACACACACACACACACACACACACACACACACACACACACACACACACACACACACACACACACACGTACATACACACACACACGTACATACACACACACACACACACACACACACACACACACACACACACACACACACACACACACACACACACACACACACACACACACACACACAATTAATGCTCCAGTTGCTTTTTACTTCAGTTATCTCTCCCTTTATTTATTTAACCCCTGCAGTACAAGATTAAGTCGAGCTACAAGGCCCTTGCGGCAATTCCAACAAACACTCTTCTGTTGGAACAGCAGGTGAGATTACCTCCGCCTCTCTCTTATATATCGCATAATTATGCCTAATATCCACACTCAAGTCTAATGCATATGCAGTACTTCTCACAGCATTAATAAGTGTTTTGTGTAAGTATGGTGTGAATGGACTTCACAGCTTTCCAATAAATAGATTATAATTACTTACTGTTCTCCTTATTATTAATTTTCATGTGAAACATGCAAAGCACTGTTCTTTCTCAGGATCGTTCTTCTTATGCTTCACATTCTTCCCATATTTGTAAGCACTACTTGTCCTACAATTTGTATACCACCCATACAAAATGCGTACCATATTATTCTACTATATGTGCAGATGGTTGCTATTAAAAATCCTAATGATACTAATTATAGTTTATTAATTATTAGCTATGAAAGATGCAAAAAGTGCCATTGAAAATTAATTGAGCCTATTAATTTCCTGTGGAAACATTACCCTTCCAACATGTCCTCCAAATCTGAAAGAAAATTTGTATTGGCCAATCAGGATAATTTAAAAACCAAAACAGAATGGCATCATACATATAAAACAGGATTTCTATTTGGCGTTTTAGGCTGGTAATAAAATCCATACTGTTGACCAGCATTATTGTGCAGTTCTCTCTGAAACTTTTGTATTTTTATAGGTTATGTTATTATTATATTTCCACACAGTTGTTTGGGGGCAGGAAAATTAAAAAGAGCAAGTTTTACAGTTTCACTTGCTATAATCCTGCAGAACACTAACATGAACAGTCTTTCGTCACTTAACTGCAAGGATTAAGATGGACCAAAGTTATACATGACTACATTTAACATGCACAGCAGATGGATGATGGGATGAAATTGAAGCAAGATTCATAGCTCAGAATAATGTTGTAGATTCATATGAAAACATAGTGCCTCTACACACGGTTTGTGTTTCCCTGATCTTGAACATACCTTATAGTAATATAAACTGATCTGATGATTGTTTGCAAAATCTATCTGGAAATGCAATCATATCTTGCATTATAGTTGACTTTTGTGATGATGGATTTTGGCCCCCCAAAACTAGACTGTGCCACCCTGTGGACACCCTAGGTAAATAATCCTGGCTCCGCCACTGGGTTCAACACACCTGGACCAAGCCACTTGTCCATGCTTGGCTTTTTCAAACCAACTTAACGTTTGTCCTCAAACTTTCTCTTCTAGTTTAATTTCTTCATACTTTAAATCTTTTTTTCTTTTTCGCATTGTAATCTTGCTGGTTCTATCACATGCGGTACTTGGTGTCACCATGTGTAGCCGGTGTTTTTATGGACATTTTGAGCCCCACTTGCTGAGTGAATTTATGAGGGGGAGAAAATGAAAGAACTCTCTGTGATGGCTGCCTCAAACTGGTTTAAAAAAGAAGGCAAAAATTACCTGTGAACTGGATAAAATGGCAGATGTACCTGCTCTAGCTTATCTGCCTGAGACCCCTGCTCCCATTTTTACTTCATTTTCTATCAAGATGGAAAACACTGCTTTCTGTATATAATCTAACATAATTTATAATTTATCTAAGTTGTTCCTTAAGTACAAGGAAGACAAAAATCACACACACGCACAAATGTTGCGTTTTCATGTGATACACATTTAATGCATATTTAACATGACATAAGCTTGCTCACTTTGATTGTTGTAGACAATAGATGATGAGGTGGAGAAAGAAGTGCGCCCCCTAGATGATGCAGATGTGGACTGCGTGACAGAGACACACTCAGAGGTAAGTGCTGTTGTTCATGCTTTGTGTGAAATCACTGGGGTCTGGCTGCAAGAAATGAGATCTCTCTCTCTCTCTCTCTCTCTCATAGGGAGGCTTTTGAGGGTGGATGTGTAAATTGTAGAGGGTCTGTTTAACAATTATGCTCCCAATTGCGGGTCCGATTGTGTTGATTTTTTCAAAGTGCCTTTTTTTAATCCCTAAAGAAATTTTACACCAATAATTTAGTGGTAATTGCACTATTAACCATGTGCAAGATAGGAATCACGAAGAGCCTCATCCCCAATCAGATTTCTTTTTAAAAGCGATTTTTAGATATTTTGATCTAGGGTGGAAGAATCTAGATCCCGCAAAATAAAGAAGAGAAACTTCACGGAATGTGAAATCGAGATGCTCGTTACGGAGGTAGAGTCCAAATGGGCTATATTCTTTGGTGGAAATAGTTCTGGCATTAAACAATAAAATACAATTTGTGAAGTGGCAGCATGTCACAGCAGCCGAACCATTTCGGAAATTAAAAGGAAGTAGTCGTTATTAAAGTGGATGCAAATTTCATAAGGTTACACAACCAGAGCCAGGAATTAATAATAATTGTTGCTATTAATTGAGTCATGACTCTTATCAGCCTGTGATGAGACATTATTCAAAATACAATACGATAATAGGCTACTTTTTTTGATTACTCAGAAATCTTATTGTGCATCTTAAAGCGGCACAGTGTCACATAGTTACCAATATGAAAGACAGAAGCATACAGATATTACATCCACGTAAATATCTCCCCCATTAAAACCCTTACCATTAAATTTAACTCACATTGCTGGACCTCGCATTCAGCGTTTGAATGGATTCTGAGATAAAAAGCACTGGAATCGTATGCGTCTCCTACTGTTGGGCCTCTATACCGCCTCCCTGATGGGATAAGCTAAAACTTTGAATGTAACACATGGTAGTGGTGTCATTGGCAGTATTATCATTTGCCAGACAGTCTGGATGCTTAAATATGGACTTTCAGACCAGGTCCACTGAGGCGCCATCCCTCAGCAATAGAAGGAGAAAAGGTGACAGGAAAGGCAGAGCATGCGGAAAAGCAACCGTTTTTGAACCTCTCCCATTTTAAAACAACAGAAATGCAACAGAAATTCGTTTTTACAACTCAGAAATTTGTGTGGGAGTGAAAATGCCTCAGGTAGCAAACTGGATGTCCTTTGCTTGCTCACTGCTCAGAACAGTATGGGGGCTGGGACTTAATCAGCAGAAAACGGCCCCCTTTTTAGACTACAGCTGCAAAGGTGTTGGCAATGTTTAGAGTCACCAGTGCGGAAGGGAGGACAGCAGTGTTGGAGTGTTTGTGTTGGAGGAGCCCTTGTTTTTTAACCCATTGTTTCCTAAACAGGTTTCTCCATCAAGAAGTATGATGAGGAACTTTGTAAGCTGGGGTCACCCAGATTCAACATTTGACCCATTTTCAACATTATGGAGGGATGAGGAGGAGCTGGCTCTGCTCGCTCTGTGTTTTTCAGTTCGTACACAGTACGGTACTCTCTCTCTCTCTCTCTCTCTCTTGCTCTCTCTATAGATGTGCTCACCGTCCCAGCTGAGACAGCAGTCAGAAGAGCTGTATGCTGCCATTGACCAGGTTTTACAAGATCCCCTTCCCATGGTGAGTCCCCCACTCCCTCTCAGCATGCCCTCAGTTACGGTTCAGGGGGGGGGTCAACAAGGCCAGTGCCCATGTGACAACGAGCTTGGACCCCTCTGCGGCCCCCCTGAATCAGAAGTCTAAAATTACAGAATCACTTTTTGCGATTATAAGGAGAAAAAAAGGTGTAATGCAACTGGCCCCAGAACAGAACAACTGGCCCCAGCCTGCCCCCCCCCCCCCCCCCCCCCCCCCCCCAGTTGAAATGGTTGAGAACTGCCACTGAATGCCCTTCCAGTGCCACACCCACTTTCCCTCAGAGCTCCTCCTTTTCCCTGCTGCTGACAAATGCCCCCTCTGCCCTTCAATCTCACACCCCTCTCTGTGTCTTTCAGCGACGATCACATTCTGCTCCGCAGTCCCTGGTGACACTAACAGATGTTGATGTTGAGGTGTCGAAGGTAAAAGAATGGAGGGTATCCCTTCTGACTACAAGATTCATAAGATTCCGTCTGAGATAAGCAATCTCTAAATCAGAAAAACAACTGAGCAATGTGCCATGTATATTCAAAGCACACCTGTTGCACATTCGTAACAAAGCTTTTTAAACTTTGTTTTCATCTTTAAAAAAATATACTTTGATACTTTCTTTAGGACTGCAGACATTATTTCATACAGTATATTGAGACAGTTAGGCCCCAGCGGTTAATGTAATACAAATGGTTAATGTAACAACTTTGTCCTTTATTATGCAATAACTGATGGTTAATGTAATAACTTATGATATTAACCGGGATTATTATGTTTGCCGGGGGTTACAACCTTTTTAATGAATAATTTCATACTTCAATTGTTAATGTATACATCACATGCCAAAATTGCCCTCTTCTGTCATATCAAGTGTCACACTTTGCTACTTATGTAAATAAAATAGCACTAGAAGGCTCATGCAGATATAGAAAAACTAAGACATGAACCCTCATAGACACATTAACATCAGAACAGGATTAAATACTTTTTGAATTTTAAATACTGTTAACATTTTATTGAAAATATCAGTAGTGCTAGATGGCTGGGGTTTACACTTTTGGAGTTCCATTGACCACCTGGGGGTATTTAACAAAGCAGGATTACTGAGTTAGCTGGATAACTGCACTGAGTAAAACCCAGAACAGCTCTTTTTACTTCAGTCCTTGTTCCAGATTTGGGAGGGTTCCGGGTTTTACTCAGTAATCCTGCTCGTGAAATACTCCCCTGGTAAAACATACTGTAGCTTAAGTACCTGACAGGATTTACGCACACACACACACACACACGCACGCACGCACGCACGCACGCACGCACACACAAACACGCACACACACACACACACACACACACACACACACACACACACACACACACACACACACACACACACACACACACACATTGATTTGTTAGGGTTGGAGTGAAAACCTACAGGATGGTATATCTACAAGAACAGGGTTGAGGACCACTAATCTAGCACCAAGCCTGGTCTTCAAAACCCCCAGAGCGTCTGCCTGTACTACATGGCCTGGCCAGCTATTCCACACAGCAACTACCCCCTCTGTGAAGAAATACTTCCTGATGTCTGTGCGGAATTTACCTTTTGCTAATTTCCATCTATGAACCCTTAATATACTGATAGAACTCAACCTCAAGAATCTCTTGTAGTTCACGTTGTTAATCCCTTTTATGTATTTAAAAGTCGGAATCAAATCACCCATAAGTCTCCTTTTACTAAGCTTGAAGACATTATGGGCCTTATCTTACACCCGGCGCAAAGCGGCGCTAACCCAAACGCAAGTGTCTTTGCTATCTTACACCCGGCGCTAGGTCCATAATAACGCCTAACGCTTACGTCCTTTAACTAGCATGTATTCTTGCGCCATCACAAGTGAACTGGGCGTGTTGGTCTTAAGATGAGGAGTGGCCAGGATTCTTTTTGGCGTATTGCTATCTTGAGCCAGCAGAAAGCGCTTGCGTAGAACCACCACAAACCTGGTCTAAAGTCATGTCGCAGTTGTTTACATGTTATTTTAACGGCGCATATAAGTGCGTCTACATAGGCGTGTGCACAACGCGCATACCCTCCTGTCTGTTACACACAGGGGCGTGCACAAGCATGACTAAAATATCTAGATCACAATGTGAAATATTATTATTGTGTAGTATCTAGATCACAATGTGAAATATTATTATTGTGTAGGCTATATCAAAAATGCATAATAATAAAAAGGTTCCATAGGTCCACATACCTTTCCCTCAGCGAAGGGAAACAATGCCACATTACATTGCTCTCAGCCCACTCCATCAACATCCAGGCGATGTGCGATGGTACGGGACAATGGCTATCCATTAAAAAGGAGCTGATAATACCTATAGCTATCAAGCCTAATGCGCGAATTGTCTTTGCACCTAATGCGTGAATTGTCATTCAATGGAAAACTCGCGTACTGCAATAGACAAACATTTGCGTTCTGAAAATGCGCTTCAGATGTCATTACAATACAGCTCTGTTTATCTAGGAATACAGCCTGTAAGTAAGCTAAATAGAATGGTTTGTGACTGAAAAAAGTTCAAAACCTTGTCCAGTGAATATTGCTTTTATTGTTTTTCAAATAGCCTAGGCTACAGCGGACTCGCTGTGCATAATGTTTTTTCAATAGACTATGGTTAAAAAACGGAGATAAATGTCATCATGTTAACTGAATTGTAGCCTAACCTTAGCTATTCTTCGTCCTTCATATTTTTTAAATTACAGTGACAAGGTTTCCATACCCTCAGCTTATTAAAACCCCGCTGATTTCACCTGTTATTCCATAACTGAACAAAAGATTTTAAAGAGAACTAAGTGTCTAATTAGAAACGAATTGTTACACAATTAATTTACAATTAATTTTTATTCCATTATCTGCATGTTCGCTTTACAAGAGCAGGTCTGTTTCCCCTGCTGTACATCACACTTTTCACGGTCTTCCTGGGAAAGTGAATCGTTTTAAAGTATTACGCTAACAGTAAAACAGGTTGGTCACATTTCCATAAGCAGGACATTATAAAACAAGGGAAAATATGCTGAACCTATGGGTTGCCAACCTGACAGATTTGTTGTATTTAGTGTCATCATTAAGGCAAAATAACGTTAGTTATGTTATTAATCTAAATTAGAATGCAGGTAGCCTAATGAACTTCGGATGAAGCTTGAACATGAGTGCATTGCATAATCAAACAAAATTCGTTAAACAAGCAGGCTAATTTGGCGTGTTCTAAGGTGAGAAGGAAGCAATTGGTCAGGAATTACCGGGAACTCATAATACTACTACTGCTACTGATCCATATAGCCTATTTCTTGATCGCACTAAACACGCACGAGCATGTCTGTTTCGCCATCATAAGCAATCCGCCAAGGTGGAAAAGCAGGCTTTTAAAGGGAATGGGATATGACATTTTGATTGGTTTATTGCATGTCACGCCCAAGACACACCTATAATTAATGAAGCGACTAGGTTCAGCCCAGTTGCACCTTGCGCCGTGCTTAGCGCCAAAAAAACACGCCGTTAAAATAGCAAAAGTGGACTTGGACACGCCCAAAATGGACTTTACGCCATGCGCTTAGACTAAGCGCCAAGATCGCCAAGATAGGGCCCTACATGTTTTAAAGGATTCCCCTTTTATAAAAGGAGATTTATCCTGGTTTTTGAAGGCATAATGACTTTCCCCATTGAACCCCACCAAGAATCTGCCATTAAAAGGTAAATTTTCAGATAATAAAAAAAAATAAAAAATCAGTGAGGTTGTGCCATACACAGTTATAAACGATGGAGTACAACCTTCCAATAAGGTCTGGGTTAAAAAATGGCTAACCTATCCTTTAAGTCTTTCCTCATAACATTTATCTCTCATACCAGGAACAAATTCACTTGCCCTTCTTTGAACTTTTTCCAGAGCCTCTATATCTTACTTGTAGTACAGTCCCCAGAACTGCACACAGTACTCCAGGGTCCTGATTTACTAAGACCTTTAGCCTATGGAAAACTTTTTAGCACGCAAAATGAATAACACGTCACATCCCAAAATGCACCTGTGTTACAATAATCAGGGGTACGGTAGTGGACATAACACAACCTCAAAGAAAATCCAGTCAAGCACAAAGTGATATAAAAAGACAAATCGCTATTAACGACAGTTAAGTATCATGCTATAAACGACAGTTATTACATTAACCATTTTTATTACTTTACCCATTTTTACAAGACTGTTGTCATTGTCTTATTATCATTTACCTTTTTAGAGACTTAGATCATTACCAAGGTCTGCTGGACGGGAAACTAAATATGTGAGTATTATTATGCTTTCTTGAAACTCTGGCTACACTCCCTGTAAACACATACAAGCTAAGATTAACAATAAAAGGATTACAGTTCAGCTTCTGATGTGGCAAGGTGACTGTTGCAGGTTGAAATCCCAGATATGGCACCATCTTTCTGTACTCTTGAGCAAAGCACTAATGTGATTTACCTTTGGTAAACATTGAGTTTAAAACTGAGTTGTAGAAATATAAACTATGTACAGTATGTCCCCTTGCATAAGGTGACTGCAAAGCTAAAATACACGTCAAAAGATATTTTCATCTGAGAAAATACTGTTGAACTGGATGAATGCCATATTTTTTTCAAACAACTAACAGAATGGAATTAAAATTTTCTTCTGAGTTATATTTCTTTCTCTTTGATTCTTTAACATACAGTGAGCACCATAATTCATTGGACAGTGACACATTTTTTGTTATTTTGGTTCTGTACTCTAGCACTTTGAGTTTGAAATGATACAATGACAATTAGGTTAAAGTGCAGACTGTCAGCTTTAATTTGAGGGTATTGTCATCCATATCAGATGAACTGTTTAGAAATTATAAGGCCTTTTGTACATAGTCCCCCCCATTCTCAGGCATCAAAAAATATTGGACAGTTTAACATAATGTAGAATAAAGAAATAATATTTAATAGTTGGTCGCATATCCTTTGCATGCCATGATTTCCTGATGTCTGTGACCCAACAATATCAAAAGACTCTTGATATCTTATTTTCTGGTACTCCTACAAGCGATACTATAACCTCTCTGCATTTGAATGGATGTAATGAATGTAAATTATTCTGGAACAGTATGGAATACATGGTTGGCGAAATGGCTGTAAGTCAGCAAGGGTCTGAGGTATCAAACGAGCCTAAACCATCACTCTGCTGCCAGATATGCAGTAGATATGGATGGATCACTTTAAAGGTAGTTTCTCCTGACAAATTTTCCTATTGAACTCTATGGAAAAATAAGTCAGCAGAAGAAACCCTTCAAGTTATGACTTACAGCCATTTAGCCAACCATGTATTCCAGTGTAATTTACAGCTAAATCTAGTCTCACCCCCCAAGTCCCATAGAGATCCATTTTTATATTGACAAGTCACACGGTAGTCTATTTGCATCCCCTTTTATTTCACTGATAAGTTCTGTGTTGCCTTCTTAGAAGTGGAATTAAAAGATATAAATAGAGAGCAAGATGGGCCCCAACATGTATTCTTTGGGGAAGTGATTGGAGAAAGTGAGGAAACACACATTCTGAGTGAGACTGAAAAAGGTCTGTGTGTTAAGTGGGAGCAGTATCACGCTATCAAACACTCACAGTACCAAAGCTGCACTAAAATCCAAGATGGAACTATGCTGTTTGCTGACTTTTACACAACAAATAGAGCTTTATTCTCAAAGAGGTTTCCTCAGGTTACTGCTACTTTAGTTCTTTCAATGGTATGAGCTGGCATGCACAGGTTAACAAGGTGAGAAATACCCCCTTCTTTGACTGGCATTAGCTCTCTTCTGGCTGTGCAGTTAGTAACTAGTCAAGATGTAGAACTGGTGCAGATTGATGAGTGGCCTATCCTATTAAGACATAATGGTATCAAATCCTGACCATGCCGGTGCTGGTGCTATTGGCACATAATTAGCTATTGGCCGTAGTGTCGCCGAAGGTGGAAAGGTTTCGGTTGGCGGGATCATGTGTGCCACCAGCAACCTCCTCAGGCTAATCAGTTCCCTGCTGTGTGCCTGTGCCACCTGCGCATGAATGCACCATTTTGACCAAATGACTGTGCAGCTCAGCTGGTGAATGATGGAGTCACCGGGTACACTTTAGAGGAGAGTGCATGCCAAAAATAATTATGAAAGAAAGAAAAATCTGGGCTGGGTTTTAAAGAAAATAGTAACACATGGTGCTTCAATATTGGGATATACAAATGTGAACGACTACAATGGGGGAGTCAGGTTCAGAGGACCAGATGCAACAGAGAGGGAATCTGAAAGTTATCTACAGTGTAGAATCACCACAAGAGCGGAAGGGTTCCGCAAATGGAGCGGAAACAATACAGGGAAATAGAACTACCATCTTAGCGCCAACAGAAAATAAGCCCAGAATAAGTGAGCGAAGGCTCGAGATAGAGCCGAGCAGAGAAACTGAGGAAAATACCTCTCACTCTCAATACCGGAGAGCGTGAACGGAGGTATTAGAAATAAAGATGAATAAAATCCTCAAAATCCTAACTCGATTCTAAACACTGCGTTGCTTATTTGTATCGACAAGGAATGCAGTCTCCAAGTCATATACCTTTACCGGCTTAGTGCTGTGGCAAATAACACAGAAGCACCAGAACACGGAAGCACAGAGCTTATGTAGCCAGCAGGAACCTAAAACAGGTGCGTCGGATGAGTGCTGAGTGGAAGCGAAAGCACGGCACGGACGGTGGAAAAGCAACACAAGTGCGCCCTCACGCAGCTCTGAGAAAGAATGACCGTGAAGATAATAGAGATGCTGCCAAACCATGACAGCGACCAAAATCATAATTTGTGTAAGTTTCAAGGGAATAGAGACGTCACGTGGCGCTGTAATGGCGACATGTAGTCCAGCTGTCTCTCGTGTTCTTGTTTGTTAATTTGAATGTGTTTTGTTATGGTGGAATACTTGACTAGTCTTTTGTTTTTTTCATGCGCTGTGTGTCTGTTGTGGTACGGGGAAGCGGGCTGGAGATTTTTCAGGGCATTCCTGCTGCTTGTTTTGATAATAATTGTCTAGTTGGGATCATTTTGTTTGTGGTCATCACCATGGAGACGCATTTGCAACATATGCTCGGGAATGTCCGTTGGATCTGCAGCAACAACGTTTACCATCGCTCTTCAGCAGAGTTGAAGATGTCGGGACTGATCCGGGAGTGCAGGCAGTCTTCAAAAGGCAACCAGGGAAGGGAAGGAGAAGAAAATGCGGGGGAGGAGTGAGGCGACGAGTGGGAAGGTTGACGCAGTTCGGTGCTCCATTTCAACAGTGTACAGAGACTGCAACACTGCGTGTATGGAGGAAAGTCGTGGAGGCGGAGTTTGTGTGTTGGACTGCTTGATAACACTGGACATCTCGGGACAGCGGGGGCTATTTTTAATCATGGCTGTATTTCACTTTAATTCAGTTAATTAGTTTAATTAATGCAATGATTCTATTGAATGTGTTACGAACCCGGAACGAGACGAACCCAAGTGCAACGACCAGGAGACAGATTCACAAAAAGGGGGGTTTATTAAATTAAGTGTTGGGGTAGTCCCAACACTGTACAGAAAAGGCAATACACAATATTACGCTGGAACAGCAAGGAAGCCCGGGACGGGCTGCTCCAAGCCGGAGCTGGGCTGGCAGGTCTGGAACGTTCGTTCCAAGCCGGAACTGGACTGGACTGGAACTGGACCGGGAGGTCCACTTTGGGAATCAGGATCTGGAACGGAATGTTCCAAACCGGAACTGGACTGGACTGGAACTGGACCGGGAGGTCCACACTGGAATCAGGATCTGGAACGGGTGTGTTCCAAACCGGAACTGGACTGGACTGGAACTGGACCGGGAGGTCCACACTGGAATCAGGGTCTGGAACGGATTTGTTCCAAACCGGAACTGGACAGGACTGGAACTGGACCGGGAGGTCACACTGGAATCAGGGTCTGGAACGGATTTGTTCCAAACCGGAACTGGACTGGACTGGAACTGGACCGGGAGGTCCACACGGGAAGCAGGGTCTGGAACGGAATTGTTCCAAACCGGAACTGGACTGGACAGGTAGGTGCACGGCTCACACCTGGACTGGACTGGACTAGCTGGGGAGCGGCTCACTACAGCAGGACAGGAACTGGACCGGAATGACTGCACCGGTACAGAACAAAACAAAGCAGGTGGGGTTAGTGCAAGGGAAGGCACGGAAATGACCGGGAGGTTCTCACGGAGGTGCAGGGCTTGAGAGGTAGGTGGTTGGTGAAGTACGGCAGGGCTGGGTAGTGTGGCGTAGCTGCGGTAGGTCCGGAAGGAGCTGACTGGTCTCCAGAGCTCCCGGAACCGGAACCGAAGAACCAGTTGGCTTCTTCGGCCAGACAGGAACAACTGGAGGGTAGCCAGGTAACACGCCAACCCGGAGCCTACACGAGCTGGAGGTGGAGGTACCGCAACACACACAACGAAAAACGGGGGGAAACGAACACTGCCCACGGGAGAATGGGAGCTGGGTTAGATGGAGGAGAGGGGAAACAGGTTAGCTGCATGCACAACAAGAAATGACTTGGAGGATAACTACCAGACTGTAGTTAGGAGCGGAACTCTAGCTGCAAGGGGATAATATCCCACAACCAAGCGAGTAGTTCTTTGAACGCGACCAGGCAAACAACGAGCATTAACACCGCGTGACGATAGTTAACGAACTGGCGCCGACTGGCAGCCAGCCGAAGGAATAAATAGTGAGGTTAATGACAGAACTAAACAAGGAACAGGTGTGGAAAATAAACGGGAGTGATTAAGAAACACCAGGTGAGGAAATGCATGCAACGAGGGGGGACGGAGTGAAAAGGCGGAAGTAAGACAACCAGACGAACAAGACAGAGAAGGAAACGCCCAGACCACAGCAGCGGGGAAAACACGGACAAAAGGATCCAACATGACACGGAGGGAAAACAGGAATATACAGAAAACGAACAGGAAGGGAGCGGAACATTACAGAATGTCTTTATTTGATATGTTTGTTTGTGTGTTGTGGGTCTGCCCCAATGTCTATTTCTTTTTTTATTGTTGCTGGTGGCTACAACTGAAGTTCCCTAACAGGGAAACCCTTGTTTTGATGATTAAAATAGTTACCTCTTGTGCAGCTGTTATCACTCAGGACCACACCATGTAGAAATTACGGCATTTTTATATTTAGTAAATGTTTTACAATATTTTGTAAAAAAATACCCTTTAATAAAAACTGAGAATCTGCACTTTAACAACATGTAAATAGTTTGTTTTACAAATCTAAAATTGTGGAGTACAGAGCCAAATCAACAAAAAAAGATTTATTTGTCCCAAACATTATGGAGGACACTGTAGATCCAAACATAATTGGAAGGTTAGCATTGTTTTCTTTGTGTTACTGTGGAACAATTGAAAATGCGATCAGACTGAAAGAGGCGACTGATCACAGAATTGTATTGCTATTTCAACAGGCAACCTTCCACCTACAACCCTCTGGTTCTACTGAAAGAAATATGGTGGGTAATCTTTTTAAAAATTTTTTTTGCAGTTTTCTAGTTGAGTAATTCAAAGACAACTGATTCAAAGTTTCAAAACAAACCTGTGATAAATTATAAAAAATGAATCTTTACTTGTTTCCGGGTTTGTTTTATTAGAAAATAGTTTGACTTGAGAACATTACTTATTAATTTGATTTATCTTTTTTCTATAAATATAACAAGACTAAGCCAGGTGTCATACGTCCAGTGGCAGTTATACCAAAATTAACTGAGGAAGATGATGAAGAGGAGGATTTCCCAAACCCTTTCCGACAGCAATACCTGGAGGAGATATCTGAGCAGCAGAGCCAGAAGGTAAGCCTTTTTTGGGTCATCCACTAGTCACTGGGGCCTCAGTTATTTAATTTATATGTATGTATTTTTTAAGTCAAGCAAATTTGCTTGGCGAGTGGTGAAATTAGCAACATATTATTTAAGAAATAAAAGTTAATATAACACTTAAACACTTAACTTCCTCAGAGCTAAGGATAAATCATATTGCTGGCTATTGTTCAAGAGAGCTTTGCTGTTAAATACTACAGATAGCTCTCTGTGTTGCCTTGTCATGTAAGTTACATGTACGCCATACACCTATTATGGAAAAATAGCCAAGTTTGTCTTGATCAATTTACTGATACTGTACAACCTCTATCTCCTCAAATGGCTGGCCTTTGGTGCAGTGTGCACTGGGTAAACAAGCAGCTTAATGAGTTACGGACACACATCTGATCTAAGCTCTAATATCTGAGCTTAGACCACTGATCTAAGGTCATACCTTAGACCAGTGAACCCCCTCCTGAGCACACTACTGTCTGGCAGCTGGGAATCACTGACAGCATGCACCTGGATTATTCCTCCCCGCTGTCACAGCCACTTCAGGACCCCTCAAGCTTATTTTCAGCAGTGCTCAACTGTGCTTTTCATTTGGCTTCTGATTAAGACCTGGGAAGATCTGGAGGGGTTGATTCTTTGTCCGTAGATAGACCTCAATTACACCAGAAGGACAGAAATGTGTGTGAGTTAACCATGCCTCTCCAGGGCATCTTTGTGGAGATGTCGGTGAGAAAATAATAAAGGACTCTTTTTTTCTGTGAGAAAGTGCTTCGCATTTCACCCGAGTGTGCACTTTAATTTAGCAGGAAGAACCTTGAAAACCTGGCAAACCTACATTTAGCACAATTTTAACCTAAACTGTCAACATGACATGTTAAACCCCCCCCCCCCCCACAAACACAAACTGATAATGATTTGTATGGGACATGCAACATTTCCCACACCAAAATATGAATGGTTCACAGTTATAATTGAATAATGTAATAATGTCATATGATTATCAATTTCTTGGCTATTCATGCAAAGACAAGGAAGATATTGGTTTGCTAGATATTCTGATCAATTCACTGATGTACTGTACATCACTCAGTACCTGAAACTATTAACAAGAAAAATTATATGTTAACAAAATGAATTCAGTGGAAAGTTGGTTGCCCATATAAAACAAATGCAATGTGGAATTATGTCTTTGACAAAAACAGCTGTAATTGCTGTGAGACAATGCTTCAGCAGAGTCAGACTAATATTTTGGACAATACTTTTGCATTTCCAGCCGCCCGAAAAACACATGATTACATGTAAGAGACCGCATAGCGCTGTGAGCTGGGGTATTGCAATCACTCGCATCAGTGTCAGTCCAGATTCGTACGTACTAACAAATCTCTTATACAAAACTTTTGATGAGTGCCAGAATACGAGCAAAATTGCTAATACGAATGATTTACGCACAAATTAGTTCTGCTCATGTTTCATGAAGCCTAAGGAGACATTGAGAGGTGCAGTGCACTGGACGCTATATTGGTTGCTGCAACTTTGCCAGTAGAAGAAAGTGGTTACGTCCGTTCAATATAGAGTTCATAGAGTTGCCCACTCACGCAGGTTTCTGCATCTCTCTGAGTGCCATTCTAGTTTAAGCTTGAATGGGATAGGAATTGCATGGGATAGAACGAGCAAAATTGCTAATACGAATGATTTACGCACAAATTCGTTCTGCTCATGTTTCATGAATGAGGCCCAGTGAGTGCACTTACTCTTTAAGTAGCTTATGTAGCTAGTTATCTCATCATAAATGCGTTAAATGTTATCTGATTTGTTTGAAAAAAATAATTAGTTCATATTTATAGTTTTATATAAGATCAAACCACAGGGACTCACACACATTGCTGCGAACTATAACTGGGTTTAAACTATGACTGTAAGCCCCTTAGTTTGGTAGAAAATGCAGGAGTTTCTCCATTATAGCCTAAGGAGACATTGAGAGGTGCAGTGCACTGGACACTATATTGGTTGCTGCAACTTTGCCAGTAGAAGAAAGTGGTTACGTCCGTTCAATATAGAGTTCATAGAGTTGCCCACTCACGCAGATGTCTGCATCTCTCTGAGTGCCATTCTAGTTTAAGCTTGAATGGGATAGGAATTGAAGCTTATCCCATGATGCTCTGGGCCATCACTTTACAACTACTGTTAGTGATCACATTACTCCCAAAGTATTACTGTAATTGAATAGCAGAATTCCACACCTGGGACGTATTTTAGATAATATGAGAGCACCCTTAGTAGCTACTAGCACTTTCCATTCTCTCTGTTTCAGTTTGAAGTGTCTTCATTTGCTCTGCTAGGTCTCTTTTTGGGGGTTTTGGGGATTGGGAACACATGCTAAATAAATAATTAATTGCAGCAGTGATTTTTTTGGTTGACTGCATCACTAGCAGCTTAATATAAATGCTTATGGGAACTGATCGCCATTTAATTAATTATGATTTTTTTGCTTATTGTAGAAGATTGAGTAAATAGAAACTGCAGGTAATATGTCATCACAGTTGAATCTTAGAGCCTCCATTCCTCAGTAGTTGTTCTTCCTCAGATTTATTCTGTTGATAAGTGAACATTTTAGCCTGATAGGGAATTATTACTGAAGAGTGATGGTAATTAATGTCTGTCATCATGTATTTACCAGCAGGCGAGTAGTAATCAGAAATGTGTTTGCAATTTGACATTTGAAAATAGACTTTGGTTTTTGGATAGTAATTACTGGTGTCATATGAAGGTCAGTCTATTATAATCATGATTACAGAATAATGCAATATCTGCCTCATATACAGAGCAAAACAAAAATTGGGTCACTGTCCAAATACTTACAGACTGCACTCTATTAGTCAGGGCTCAGAGTATTGATTCCTCTGATTTTCGTGTTCCCAAACATACATATACACACGTACAATACTGATGAATATTTATGCTCGAAAGCCCCCCGCCCCCCAAGGAAATGGAAGAAGGGGATAAAAAGGTAGTCTGGGCTTATTGTGTGAAAGGCTGTATTGACTGCAGAGTAAGCGAGGGAGGGGAATGCTGCCGCACACACAACCTGCTCTCCTCATTGATCAAGATGGAACAGGTCTGCAGTTGCCATGACGACCCTTTGAACAATTGACGCTGGCTTTGGCACAAGGGTCTGCATATAACTGGAGGTTGGCTCTGAGGAGTATTATTAAAATACGCTTTTTCCAAACTCTAATCCATGTAAAGCCCTATTCGGACAGGATAAGTTTTCAGGACTATGTCTGTAAAGTAATTGTTATCACAGGACGTCTGTAATGTTAATGGGTGATTCGGACGGGATAAAGTATCTCCGTAATCAGTGGCTGTGTTCCATTATGCACACTTGCGCTCTACGTACTTGCATTCTAGATAGTACATTCTTCCAGTCACACTAGCTAGAACGCACTTGATAGTATGCAAGAGCGCAAGTATGCTTGAATTTTGAAACACACTTGATGACGTAGTCAGCAGAATAACCTACATTTGACCTTACACAGTAAAAACAATAGAATCACGTCCACGAATTACCTTACTCGATAACCTAGCTACGGTACAGTTAGCACCATTAGGCCTAATCATTTGAAATGGACTAGCCTACAAATGTTATGGTGCATGGCATTATTCTACAATAAATATTGTTTTGCCAAATTTTGCGTTTTCATTGTTTAAGACATTACTGCCATGGTAAAACTAGCCACTTTGTGTGTGAACCATATTGGGCAATCGTTTTATCTCAGTTACGGACAGCCCGACCTAAGCAGTGGCGGAATCAGGCCAGATTATCTCATACCAGCAGTAAAACGGAATAGCAAGATGCCTTAAATATAATGCAGAAATATTATACTTATACTGCTTAGGTCATTAACGGTACAGCTTCCGGAAAGAATTGTATGCTTATTTAACTATGGAGCCGGTGTAACTTTGACCCATTTTTCGACTCCCCTGCAGAACCCCCTTCACATAAACGCACTCGTCAAGCTACGCGATGTATGATATTAAATAATAGCATGTTATTAAGAGACGTGATTAAGACACTGTAGGCTACTGTACGCTAATTTTGTTGAGTGTCATACCTTGCACTTTGCTTCGTGATAGAGATATTTCACCCCTCTGCCTGCCAGTGAAAAATATGTGTTCAGCATCATTACTCTTCACATTATGGTCGACCACAATCAATAGAACAATCTACAATTCATGGTTCATAGCTTATACCACAATCCACAGTATTATCGTTTACATTTTAACTGGAGAAATTAAGCAAAAGAAAGGCCCAGGGCGTTCATCTGCAGGGGAGTCGAAAAAACGGCACACCTGTAGCATATAGTTAGGCTACCGCAGCAATTTTGGTTGCTGTGTTTTACATTTTAACTGAGCGAAGCTGTCTCTCTCATAAGACAGTTTTGGTTACATGCCGTGGCCCGTGTTACGCTATAGTTCTACAGTCTATGGTTAGCACAATGATCTCTGGGAACGAAAAACCCTTACAAGTGTGCATCGATGCACACTTGAAATTCTGGGTCTCAAGTACGGAAGTCCACAGCTGGGGATTTTAGAATATACTTGCTTTTTGCATACTTGCGGTTCGGAATGCACTAATGACAAACAAAATGGCGCTATGCGCACTGGCTAGAGTGCAAGTATGCATAATGGAACACAGCCAGTGTCTAGAATTGCAGAGATGGGAATGTCTACTCCATGTTGTCGTCACACCGAAAATGTTCCCCACGAGTCATGCAACGTTGCACATCCAATCTTCACTGCAAACTGATTGCTTCTGGTAGAAAATCGCTGGCAAGGAGCAATTGAAAAGCAGGCGCCAAAAAAAATAAAACTATGGGGAGACAATGTTGGCATGGAAAAACAAAAAGCGTCCACAAAAAGCATGAGGAATCCTGCGTTATACCTCTTTATTAATGTTAGCTTCAGAAAAATAGTAGCCTACACTGTTAGGCTAGACCATAACATGTATGTAAGGCTATAGCTAGGCTACAATAGCTTACCTAAAGCTGCCGCAAGTGTTGCCCCAGTGTAGCCTACTTTTGAGCCTGGTTTTTTTTATTTTTCATTTGCTCTCTGCTTATTTAATGTAACGTTGCACTTAATTTAGAGGTCGGCCAATCACAGAATATTCACACGGGATTGGTTTAACCTGGGGTTAATTTTACAGGGCATTTAACAGTAGGTAAAAGACACCAGAATCTTTACTGGCGCGGGAGCGCGCAGTCCGTAAAAGTTACAGACATGGCAGATTCAGACGGGGCTAAAATAACAGAGGTCCTCCAGTAATTATTACATTACCCCACCTCCCCCAATAAAACTTATCCCGTCCGAATAGGGCTTAAGACTAATGAAGGAGCAGGACTAATGAGCACGACTGAAATTTGGCATTCCAAATTAATTACAAGTTGACCATTATATTTCTGAAACGTATAGAAAATAAATCTCAGAAAAGATATTCTGGCTGGGTAAAACCTTTAGATCCTTCCTAGCCATTATTAAACAAGGCCATCAGATATTTTGGATTGAATTAGCAAAGATTTTTATATTGACATTAGTAAAGAAAGGAAGGTTTTTTGTACCATGTGTCACCCATCAATGCACTTTTATTTGATTGCAACTAATGAAGTCACAGTGCCTTTGGGTTCTTCACAATAATAATAATCATAACAATTATAATTATATAACTATAAAGAAATCAACTGGACTGAGCTTGAGTCTTTTCCAAGGTCTATTTTTCCCCATAATTATAATGATTTGTGAAGTGCACAAAATTAATGCTTGCACATTAGATACAATTGGATAATAAAAGAATAAATCAACCTGCCAATGGCATTGGAAATTGTTAATCATCAAAATACTCAGAAACCAGGTCAGCATGATTATGGGAGAAAGTTCTCTGTTTCACGGGCCACTGCTGTGAACTTAGATTCATCATATGTACAAGTAATTTTTATATGGCAGTTGACGTTATTATACTGTTGATTATACAGTTGAAGTCGGAAGTTTACATACACTTAAGTTGAAGTCATTAAACTAATTTTTAACCACTGACTAGTGTTGGCAAGTCAGTTAGGACATCTACTTTGTGCATGACACAAGTAATTTTTCCAACAATTGTTTACAGACAGATTATTTCACTTTTAATTCACTATCACAATTCCAGTGGGTCAGAAGTTTACATACACTAAGTTGACTGTGCCTTTAAATTTTTAATATTTGGTCACATATCCTTTGCATGCCATGACTTCCTGATGTCTGTGACCCAACAATATCAAAAGAATCTTGATATCTTATTTTATGGTATTCTTACAAGTGATACTATAACGTCTCTGCATTTGATTGATCTCTATGGGAATTGGGGGTGGGACTAGATTTAGCTGTATCATCATCAGCTGAGGTGGTGAGGGAACAATTTTTAGCCAAGTAAACTGGGGGATGATTAGGAGGCAGGTTGAAAGAGCTGGGTTGGGAGTTTAGCCAGGACACCAGGGAAACTCATCTGAAAGACGACATCTCCTACAGTACAGTATCCCCATCACTGCACTGGGGCATTGGGGTTTATTTGACCAGATGGAAGACTACTCCCTACTGGCCCACCAACACCACTTCCAGCAGCAACTTAGTTTTCCCAGGAGGTCTCCCATCCAAGTACTAACCAAGCCCCCACCTGCTTCGCTTCAGCCATTCAGCATGAGCAGATTACATGGTGGTATGGCTGCTGGCTTAATTTAATGGACACATATTAAGCTGTTTGTGTCAACTCCGCAGAGTGAGATACCTTAGCTTTAGGGCTCAACCTGCATTCATGTTGAGTGCATTTGCCAGTCAGTAGTTCCGTCATGTGACCTTTCTAAGCAAATCCTAATTTCCCCTTCTCACTGAGCTACATATTTTTATATGGGTATTTTATTATGTGCATTGTCCATTGGCTGTCATAAACAGAGGGGCTGTACAAAATGCAAGGCTCACCAATCCTTGCAGTAGAGTTTTGCCTCATTATGGCCGCCATTGATGTGCTGTCCTTATTTTAGCTCATATCGTTCTCCTGCTCCGCCTTGCTGGGCATAGACAACAAGTGCAATCAGGAAAAGCATGTGAGGGTTGAAATAATGACAGTGTGAGTCGTCTAATGCTTCTCAAAAAACCACCTTTCAGAGAGCATCTGTGACAGCCTGTCTGAGATGTCAAGTTTTTCAGACACGAAACACCACATTCCCTAAAAAAAAGCTTTCATGTCATGGCACTTTCCATTGCCAGTGAGCCAAAAGTTGTCTCCTGAAACTGAATGACAAAAAAGGCAAGGCAGGAACAACTGCTTTAAAGGCTTGTCAAGGTTTTACTGGTAAATGTATGTGGTTACATCTTTGGCTCACTGGATGTTTGCTTCAAATTATAATTGTCATAAAAATACCAAAAAATAGATTGAATCATCAGTAATTTAATACTTTCACAAAAATTTGAAAATCAAAACATATTATTATGGGAAGAATAACATCCCAGAATCTCTAATATCATTCATTAAAAATATACGCCAGTGTCAAAGAATGGGACAGTGGCCTCACAGAAAGGTCTTCCACTTGCTGCCGAGCACTGACGTGTATATGAAACTGTCAAACACCTAGCCTGCATAATCAAATCTTGTGCTTCTTTGGCAGAGTTAAAAAAAAAACAATCCACTCGAAAGAGAAGCTGTTTTTCGCTGCACTGGTTCCTTGGTCCTTTCTCCTTACTTGACAATGAGTGTGCTTGATCTAAGCAGAAATGACCTCATGCCAGCTCTGACAGGGCGAGACTGATTACTCTTCGCCTTATGACTGATAGTGACATTGCAGCCAAGGAGAACCTATTTTCAGTGCTGCACTCGCTGACAGATCACAGGGACTTTGTGTTTGTGTGTGTGTCTCATATTCTGCTTTGCCATTATAGTGAAAATAAATTTACAACAATTCTGCAGCAAGAGGGGAACTGACAATGTTTATATTTATCTATAGGGCTCTTCAGATTCTCGTTGAGAAGTGATAAAAAGTTTAATGTGCAGTGTTATTTTAATTGTAGACATTATGTTAACTCTCTGGAGATTAGATGTAACTGGTTGGATAATTCTAAAAATTCTCATAAACTACATTACATTACATTACAGGCATTTAGCAGATGCTCTTATCCAGAGCGACTTACACAACTTTTTAGAATTTTTTACATATTATCCATTTATACAGCCGGATATATACTGAAGCGATGCAGGTTAAGTACCTTGCTTAAGGGTACAACGGCAATGTCCTCCCTGGGAATCGAACCTGCAACCTTTCGGTTACAAGGCCAGTTCCTTAACCATTATACTACACTGCCGACACATTGCGTGTGTTCCGTCAATGGAAGTGGAGACACAGTCCAATCGGACATGACAAAGTCTTGTCAGCTTCACTCACTGTTTATAATGAAGAAAACATCACCTCCTTTTATATATGCACACCTCTATCCCCAGAGCAAGTGGAAAGGGAACATGTAAATATGAACAAAAGCACACATTTCTGCTGCAGACATAATTCTCCTTGTGCTTGTTATGATGAAA
This sequence comes from Synaphobranchus kaupii, assembly GCA_029718625.1. Classification (NCBI taxonomy): domain Eukaryota; kingdom Metazoa; phylum Chordata; class Actinopteri; order Anguilliformes; family Synaphobranchidae; genus Synaphobranchus; species Synaphobranchus kaupii. The sequence goes on along the minus strand of CM056380.1, from coordinate 58,256,949 downwards.
CACCCTTACATACAAGGCATGAGTAAAGTGTATTTTATACGGTATTTCAAGTTACGTCAACTAAGTTAATTATGTTCTTTTGTTTTGTAATTCATCAGTTGCTTGTTATGATGGGAATGCCATTCTTCGACAGCATGGCAGTGAACAAGGAACTAGCATGTGGGTAACTAAAAAAAGATTAACACAATCTTACAAACCACTGATATATTTAAATACTGCAGAAAATATAGTCTTTTTTGAGAATTATCTGTGCAACCATGACACACAAGCAGAGGGAGCCTTATAGTAAACATTGCAAAACAGATTCTCTTGGGTTGATTCAAAGCCATTTACTTTGGACCTGCTCATAATACCAACAGTACGACCAGAATTCAGTGCTCAAGATATGATGCAAATTATTTGTCAATGTGTCACCTACGTGGTGCAACATTTGTTTTTGTTTCTTTAGAATCCTTTACCTTCCAGTAATTAGCATTCAGCAGCAAAGATGATTCTGAGATCTAATTATTTTAACTGGTGGAACTGGCAAAGGCCAGTTTCTGAATCACTACCTGTTTTTTTTAGTTCAGCTGGTGCTGTAACTGAGAATGTTCCCGTCCCTCTCACCAGTAATATGCTTCCATTCGTTCCCCATCCCTCTGCCTTCCCACAATTCCCCAGCACCCAATATTGACTATCCATGAAAATGAGGCGGAGCTCCACCAAGGTAAACTCTCCACCTGGGTTGAAAAGAAGAGCCAGACGGGACACATTGCGTGTGTTCCGTCAATGGAAGTGGAGACACATTCCAATCGGACATGACAAAGTCTTGTCAGCTTCACTCACTGTTTATAATGAAGAAAACATCACCTCCTTTTATATATGCACACCTCTATCCCCAGAGCAAGTGGAAAGGGAACATGTAAAGGGTGCTTGTTATGATGAAACACCCTTACATACAAGGCATGAATAAAGTGTTATTTTATACGGTATTTCAAGTTACGTCAATTTGACTTGAACAAGGGCAATATGTTGGAATTAAATAAGCGGTCAATTTTGCACTAACATTAAGAGGTATTTTTTCCCTTCATAATGATTAATTTGTGTATGAATAGCTTACCAGGTCTTGAAAGCCAGACTTGACATAGTGCTGAGTGTTCTCTATACTGTAGGCAGAACAATGAGTCTATGTGGGCTGAATGGCCTGTTCTTTCATTAAAATTTCCTTAACAGGCTATTGCCTCCTAAAACTATAGACTTACTGCTTCATCATCAAGAGCTGAATTTTCGGAGCATGTTCTTGTGTTGAGATGAACAATTCACAACATATTTTCAATCCCATATGCATTATGTCAATGAAGTCTTCATATTGCCCCCAAATTTGGTGTGACTCCCCTGGGAGGAACAGAATAGCTGGATGCAGGGAGATGTCAAGGGCATCATTTTCTGTTGAACATTGGGGGGGAGTTCAATTTTCCTATTGAAGTCTATGGAAAAATAAGCAATGAGAAACAACCCTTCAAGTGATCCATCCATATCTACTGCATATTTGGCAGCAGAGTGATGGTTTGAGGCTTGTTTGATACCATAGACCCTTGATGACTTACAGCCATTTAGACAACCATGGGTTCCATACTATTCCTGTGTAATTCCCCAGCTTAATCTAGTCCCACCCCCCAATTACCATAGAGATCCATTGAAATGCAGAGAGGTTATAGTATCGCTTGTAAGAGTATCTGAAAATAAGATATCAAGAGTCTTTTGATATCCTTTTATACCCAGTCATGATAGCATCATCTGTTTACCTGTGGAATGTTCCAAACAGGTGTTTTTCGAACTCCCTGTTTTTTGGAACGTGTTGCAGGCATCAAATTCGGAATTAGCGTATATTTACAAAAATCTATAATTTTTGTAAATTTGATAAAGTTGATAAGGTAAAACGTTAAATATCTTTTCTTTGTACTGTTTTCAATTAAATATATGTAAAAGAGAATTTACAAATCACTGCTTTCTGCTTTTATGTGCATTTTACATACTGTCCCATCTTTTTTTAAATTGGGGTTTATATTTTAGTATTAAAAAAATATAGCCTAATGAGTTTAGCTAGCTAAATATGTAATGTAATAGTATCATATAACTGATGATATATCTATCTTCTATTGGATGGGATTCGTTTCTCCAGGGTGTGTAGAAAAATATTTGTATAATTCAGATGGCCTGTGCCATGATGACCATGTCTTTCTTATTTTTACCTGCACCTTTCTCTCCCAAAAAAAAACAAAAAACAGAGCAAAAGCACAGAAAAGAGAAATGGTTTTAACATCCGATGAGCCTTGCGTTGTGCAAAATCATCAACAATCTCCTTCAAATTCAGCTCCCGGGCTCTGACGCTCTCGGTCCATTGAGTCTCTCCTGCCCTATACTGCTCCTTAGGTAGTTTTTGATTCATTTTAAATTAGAAAATGAGCGCTCTGCTGTTGCAACTGTGACAGTCAGCAGTGTGGTAGGCTACACACCTCACCAAAGGTAGATGGTACCATATGCTTTTCCATTATAAGCATTTTAACAGTTATAACAGTTCAGAGACTCAGGTGTGTTGAGCGATCTCAGCTCTAAAACGGGTCTAGAATGACAGCAGTTGAGCAGGGCAGGTTAGTGATATATATTAGTGATACAGTACTACTGACAGTAATACTGTAGCTAGTGGTCAGGCAGACATTCTGCTACAGTTGACTGCTCTTAAAAAGCTATTCAACTTTGGTTAATTGGCAACTTTTTATGCTGGTCCATTTTCTGTACTGAGATACACTTTTGTGTTTATAAGGCATTTTGATTCGCTTGGTTGTAGCTTGGACTCGTCTTTGCTATGTTCCTCACTAGCTAAGTAGCTGGTGGATGTTCAAATTTCACCAACAAGACTAGCTAACATTAGTTACATTTCACCGCCACAATTAATAGTTACATCATCGGCATCATGATATAAAAAATAGACATGACATTGGACAACAACATACACAGGCATATTTTCCAGCAATCCTTGTATGTAAGAAAAGAACACAATAATACTGCCAAAGGAAGTACCACAGATAATTTTATTGTTAGATAATACATTTTAGATACATTTTAGATCATTCATTTTTGATCATCTAGATAACTAATAGGGTTCGCAATGCATTCTCTGGACAAGTTGATATGTTCAGAGGCTATTATACATTTTTCAAAAGTGTGTAACCGTGAAGCCAATATATTTGTTGAACTGAAGGTATATAATACAAATTCCATAATGACTGGGATATCACCGTAAGTTCTTAATTTTCTTGCGCCATGTTCGTGTTTGGTTGTGAAAGTCAAGAAGTAAAAGTGAGTGCAATTTGCCTTTAATATTTCTGTAGTTTGGGGGAGAAGGGCACTGCCCTGCTTATACGGCCCAGCTTCAATGTAACATTAGGGGGTGACAGATAAGACTTTCTCAGACATTGGGGGATGCATCCCCTGTGGAAATGATGCCTATGGGAGACTTAGTAATTCTGGTTTCCACTTCATTTGCTGAGAGGCACAGAGTGTAGTTTAAACAAATAAAACAAATAAATAATAAGTCCTTTTCATTCACCCTCATGGGATCCTGGTAAAAATAATGAACTAATAACAAAGTAAAAATAAACCAAAAACACAGACTTTGGAAAGAAGCAGACGTTTAAGTCCTGTGCTGATTAGGTAACACAACCCAGGTGTTTGTGTCCACTTAACCAGTAGGCGTGGCCCCAGATTGCTCCCAATAGCGGACCCTCACCAATGTATTGCCCAGAATTAAAATGGCTAGAGGGCTAGATACCACCGGGTGATCCTGGAGTTGGTGTCCTTCATTCTGTGGAGCCATTGGAGGAGGGCATGATTGAAATAAAAGACAAAGGGCCTCCCCAGGAAGCAGTATGGAGAGCCAGCACAGCCCATTTTGTAGCGAGACATTATTTTTCAATGGTACCAACTCTCCCTGGGGCTGAGCTTGCGGCTGATGTACACCTCATGAAGTGTCAGTATTGGAACATCTTAGTGACTTTGTTTACTTGACTTAACCTGTTAAAATAGAGCAATTAAGGCACATCAGCGCAAAGTCAATGTAAGACAGTGGTCTTACTTTTAAATGTGTCTTATTGATAAACAAATCTGACCTGAAATGTCATGACTATCTAAAATAACCATTACATAAAGATGGCTTGTTATATTGGGAACACTTTGGGCCATTGGAGAACCAAAAACAGTGAAATAAAGGTCTTCAAGAAGGTGTTGGGTGTTTGTGTGGAATTTACAGCCTCTATAATAATTGTTGCTTATGTGCATCAATAAATTAACTTGAGTTTATATGAGTATATCTTTCTCTCAGATACCTTGCCAACACCTAACATTGGATATTGATGGATATTGTTCATGGCAGCTGAACCATTAGCCCATGCAGTTTTGTAGTTTCTGTAAGGGGGGAGTGTAAGGGAAAGGAGGGAAATAAATGAAAACAATGGGAATGAAAACATCCCGGCGTAAGACAACACAAAAGCAACCCCAAAAGAGGGCAAACACGGCGAGTAATCAAAACAACAAAGTAACCTCACACTCTCACACAAGAAGCGTATAACTGGAGGTCAGAGATAAACAAAAGAAAGCCCGTGTAAAAAGGGCGAAAGAAACAAAATAGAAATAGAACCTTTTACCTACAGCTCTAGGTGCGAAAGAGCTGAGCAAAATGTAACAGGTAGAGGAGTATAAAGGCATAACGAGAGAAAAGGAAACAAAAAGACGAAATAAATCTTTACCCTAACTCTAACCGGACTACCTATGTTTCTTATTTGTAACAACCAGAAACGTAGAGACCGCAATCCTATACTTTACTGACTTCGATGTCAAATAGCAAAGACAATATCGAAGCACTGGGAAGTGGAAACCCTGAGCTTATATAGCCGACAGGAAACTCAAAACAGGTGAGAGAAATCACCGCCGAGCGATAGCAAAGCACCGGAATGGAAGACAGAAAATCCGATAGATTGCCCCGACGTCACCAAAAGAAAGAACGACCGCAGAAACACCAGAAGCTGCCAGAAACCATGACAGGACCCCCCTTCTAAGGGATGACCCCAGGCGATTCCTCAGCCTTGTTTCTGCAGAAGTCCCTAATAAGTGTAGGGTCCAATATGTTCCTGGAGGGAACCCAGCAATGCTCCCAGTCTACTAAAAACTGGTATCCTCTGCCCACACGCCTTTCTGCCAAAATGCGCCGAACGGTATATACCGGACCCCCCTCCAAGAACCGGGGAGCAGGCGGTGGTTTGTCGGCCGAGGCGAGAGCACTAACCAGCACCGGTTTCAACCAGGAGACATGGAAGGTGGGATGGATGCGCATGGTGCGTGGCAGCTGAAGGCATACCGTGACCGGGTTGAACTTCCAGATGATCTTAAAGGGCCCCACGAACCGAGGAGCGAGTTTGCGAGACTCCACTCGCAGAAGTAGGTCCCATGTGGAAAGCCACATTTGTTGAGGGAGCCAGACGACGACTCCTGTCGGCTACCACTTTTTGTTTAGCCGAAGCGCGGAGAAGAGAAGCGCGCACCCGCCTCCACACCGCTCGACACCTACGAACGAATGAGCCAGTGGATGTTACCTCCACATCTTTCTCCAGCTCAGGAAACAAGGGAGGCTGATACCCCAGCTGAGCCTCAAAAGGGGAGAGTCCTGTGGAGGTGTTACGCAAGGTGTTGTGAACGTACTCCGCCCAGGCGAGATGATGACTCCAGGACGTGGGATTGGAAGCAGCTTGGCACCGAAGAGTGCTCTCCAGGGTGTGGTTGGTGCGTTCCGTCTGCCCATTAGTCTCTGGATGGAAGCTGGATAACAGGCTGACCGACGCTCCTAGAAGGGCACAGAAAGAGCGCCAAAACCTAGCGGCGAATTGAGGGCCATGATCGGACACCACGTCTAGGGGAAGACCGTGAATCCTAAAAATGTGGTCCACTGTCAGCTGAGCAGTCTCTGGTGCTGATGACAGTTTGGATAGCATGATGAAGTGAGCCACTTTTGAAAACCTATCCACCACAACCAGGATAACAGTGTTACCCTGGGATGCCGGCAAGCCGGTAACGAAGTCCAGATTGATGTGACTCCAGGGACGACTGGGCACAGGTAGAGGGCGTAAGAGGCCCAAGGGTTGGAGCCGCAAACCCTTGCTGTGGGCACACATCGTACATGCAGCGACAAATTCCCGCACATCACTCTCTAACTTGGGCCACCAAAAGTGACGAGAAATGAATTCCTTCATCCCGTGGACGCCAGGATGAGCCACCAATTGTGAAGCGTGACCCCACTGGAGAACGCGAGACCTCAATCGGGACGGAACAAACAGACAGTGGACCATCACCTGGACCCGAGTCAGAGCGCAACGCCCCCTGCACAACCGCCTCGATCTCCCACATAACTGGAGCCACAATCTGCGAAACCGGCACGATGGGCTCAGGGTGTGGTTCCTTATTGGAGTGGTCATAAATGTGTGACAACGCATCTGGCTTAATATTCTTCAACCCAGGTCGGTAGGTAAGAATAAACCTGAAAGACAGAGGGGGCGCTAGTGAGGCCGAATGGCATCACCCGGTACTCGTAGTGTCCGTGGTGTGTGTTAAAAGCAGTCTTCCACTCATCGCCCTCATGCATGTGCACAAGATTGTAGGCGTTGCGAAGGTCCAGTTTAGAAAAGACCGACGCCCCCTGTAAGCGCTCAAATGCAGAGTTCATGAGTGGAAGAGGATATCATTGAGACCCCAATAATCTATACAGGGCCTCAGACCTCCATCTTTTTGAAAAACACAAGAAGTATTTATGTACTTATTTATGTTTTACCAAAATGGCACCCACTTCTCTAACAGTTTATCATTTAATCAGCACCACCATTTTAGCAAGCTATTTCCCATGATGGTTTACTGTTTAATGTAACATTTATTGTACCTTGGATTATAAATACATGATGAAATACAAAAGGAAAATGAAAAAAGGATACTCATTTAAAGGAAATATGGAAAACCAATTTTTGATTTGCCAATACATAGTCAGACCTTTAGCGCACCTTCAGCCCATAATAAACTGAAATACTTAAATTATGTGCCATGTGCCCCTGTGCACCATGCACGTTAGTATTGTTAGAATAGAATAGAATAATTTTATGCTTCACTGAGGGAACTTCATGAAATTAAAGTGGAGGACAGCTCTATCTATGTGCGAGTCTCTTCAGTTGCTGTCTGACATCACCCCTCCATCCTTGTTTCCTTCTCTTCCTCAGTGGCCTTCTTAGGATAGTTATTCATGTTTTTATTTCAAGCAACTCAAATTATATTAATGATATTGATGGTAACTTTGTTGCTGCAGGACTAACAGACATTCCCATGAGTACGTTAAACACACATTTCAATTGTGAAAATTATAAACATAACTTGCCCCGCTAGGTTTATTTGACAATATCATCGAAAACAACATTAGCAGCACTTTTTAAAGGCTAATTTACCTCTCTTTCCCATTAATTGTTATATTAACATAGATTAATAAAAATAATAAAAGCTAAATACAATAAAGGTTTCTAAAATGAACAAACTTGTAATGACAGATACCTGGCTCTGTGTTGTCAGCACAGCTCCTTGATGTCCAAAACTGATTAGGGCATGACCCTTTTTGATCTGTGCCAGTGCTTCCCCAAGTTCTTCAAATCTAACTCATGTCACACCAAAAATAAGCTGTTGCATGCTTGTTCAGTTTCATGTAGGCTCTCCCCACATTACACACCTGGAAGAAGGCCTTTCAGTGCAGTCTTGAGTATGGGCCTCTGCACTTCTTGCCTTTATCTCACAGTAAAAAGCATTCTCCATCTATATTACAAAGTGTAATATAAATTACACAGCTCCTCACAGCATGTATGTAATTACATACAAACCCCAATTCCAAAAAAGTTGGGACAGCAGGCCTGGTTCTAGACTACTTTGATTGGGGGGGGGCATGAAGAGATGTTGATGGGGCTCAAGGGGGAAACTATGTGGGGGGTCCTCCCCCAGAAAATTTTGTGTTTTTTAAAACTCATTTCCTGCATTTCTACACAACCTCACATAGGGTATATTCTAAAACAAAATGTTTATTTATGGAGAACATTTTTTTTTTCACAGCCCTAGGCGAGATTTGAGATGCATGCTTTCATATAAAGCTAAAACCATGGTGGGCTAATCTGTACATTAGTGGATAAGATAGTGGATTATTATATTTGATATATAAGATATATTTTTTCAACATATAACTTTTTTTTATATACCAACATGGTACGGCGGAAGGCAGGTTAAGATGTGAGATAACGTGGAGAAATAACTTTTGCATGCTGCAGATGAAAATCCATTAATTTCCCATTTTAAACAGTCACCTGCTCATTACAATGACTTGTAATGGCTGTGTTTATCCCATAAAAATATATAACCCACTTTTGCCCTGTGTCTCGAGTTTTATGTATGATTCATCTGTAGCTCTAATATTGATGGCGCTACGGGCGTCAATGTCCGACATCATATTATCTGATTTTATTTTTTCTGGACTTGGCTTTGGGGGGGCAGGTGGAGAATTTGGGGGGCATTGAGCAAAATCTCTCATTTAAATATGGCTGTTTGCTTCTGGAGTAATTTACATAATGACTCTTAGTTGATTGCCTGCAAAGTGTGAAATGATAGTGCATGCAAATACGTACTTTCCCTGCGCCCACAAAATAACACCCCTTATTTGGGAACTTAGTAAATCGACCGCTTAGTTGGCAATTAAATACTTGATATGGCAGCAATATGTTCACTAGTTCTTAGCTCATTTCCTCTCTATATCAAATATTTAATTTAATTACAATTTTTTTTTTACAGTTTGGGAGTACACCAACTGGCCAGATCCCAGAATTGTCTGAGGACCAAAGAGATCCTGGGAGCCCCACATTCAGAAAAGGAGATATCCCTAGAGAAGATGAATTGGTCCTTCTGATAACCGAAAAAGAAGAGACTCACACCCCACCAGTGGCAGAGGGCTCTTCAAAAATAGGGCCCACCTCCTTCAATCCAGCACAAGTGAAAACAGAGGTCCGTGAGACCCACATTTAGCTGGTTCCAGGGTGAGATGAGGAACTAGCAGTGGTGATATGGTGCTGCCTCCCTTTTGATCTAAGATGGAGTTGTGATGAAGATGTTTATAGCCAGGGATTAAAAAGCCATGCAGCATTCCCACAAATTTCTGAGGCTGTGAGTTTCATCTTTTCCTGTTGTAACACCTTATCATTCTCACCATTTTTGATGCATTTTCATTTTAAAACTTGTTCTACAATGACAACAAATCAATCACACAGACATATATGTGTAGAAATATGATGCACGAGGACCTTGCTGTCTTTATTTCAAAGGCAGAGCTATTGAGGGTAGATCCACAAACAATGATGCATCAGCGTAAGCATAAATGGAGCTAAGAATATAAAAAAAGTTTGATGGAATTTACAAATTTTCATTCACCATTTCCATTCTGGATAAAGCAGGGGTAATTACCACATGAAAATAAATCAACATTTCACTGTAAGCAGTCCAAGCCTAAACTATGAATGCAGACACAGATCATGCTCAGAGAAAAGATGAGCGGGAGGGGACAACATTTCTGAATGTTTCATAAACAGCCTCAAGACAAAGAAGAGAAAAAAATTAATGATTTACAATGAGTGATGATTAATTGTGGCACTGAGTAGACCCAGTTGGTAGATGTGTTAGAATTACCTCCTCATAAAAATGACATTAAAAAGTAAATATATTCTACAGTTAATGCCCATGTCCAATGGGCATTAACAACTGTAGTTTGTGCAAAACAGAAACCAGTTTGATAAGGACAACAGAGTTTTCTGACACTACCCTACATATACTGTATACATACTGTATATGCTGTCTGATGCCTCTATGCCATTTACTTGTGTTTTATTGTGGCACATTGACTTCATTCAAACTCGCTATGGTATTTATGGGATTTTGTGTGTGACCAACGGTAAACCATTTGTCTTTCTGTATAATTGCCTGCTTTGGAAAAAAAAATGGTTTAGTGAATTGCGTCTAAAACAGAGAAGCATTTGCCTGACAAAAAGCCTATAATCAGTGCTCAGTTATGTTTTTTGGTGTATCTGCCCCTCACAGGCACATGATAACAGGAAGTGATTTTCTAAAGAACAAGACATAATTTCATGCAGTACTTAATGCACTTCATATTACAATCCTCAGTGTGACACATAGACGAAGCACTTTGAAATTATATGAAAAAAAATTAAGTAAATTTAAACTATTGATGCAATATACAATTAATTTCAAATCCAATGTGCTAGAAATGTACATCAGCATTGGATGACACTCCTCTCCTGTGGACATATATAATTGAGGACTTATTAAGATCGTCCCATTTTTAAAACAATTATAGGCATATAATTATATAGGCATATGACGTGAAAGACATTTGGCCAAGTAATTATGTTCCTGATATAGGCAAACATACATCCAAACACACTGACCTGGATCCAATGAACATTTGGCCGTAACCTTAGACTTTCAAACAAAATCAGGTGTTAGTTTTTCTTTACAAACATCTCCAATCTGTGTGTACGGAAAAAATTTGAATGATTACCACTTAATGTAAGATAAGGACAAATGATGGATGAATCCAGGTCCCTGAGATATGGAATTCACTTTTTCATGATAAATGTTAATTTCCAAAAACACTGATGCACACACTGACTAAAACCACAAAGAACATTATCTCCCTTTTTCTCAGAAAATAAATAAAGAATAAGGGAAACGTTTTGAGTGTGCTATAAAATTATTTAAAAGTGTTTAGTCTTTCCCATATCACATTCTTATAAGTGTGGACATAAGATGTCAAATAAAGCTCAGTTTGTTGAGTGGCTATTCTTCCACAACAATAATTAACTGCAACTGTGTTAAATGCAAATAACAAACAAATGCTTGATTTACTGTATAATGTATCATTTCAATTATTTTAGTCATATTCTATCAATTCAGCTACCTTGTTTTTGTTATCGTTTGAGAAATAGTGCTGTAAAATGGTGCGATGTGTGATCAAACAAGGTATTATTTTCATTCAAGCTCTTTTCAAATGATCACTGAGGCTACAAATACCTTTTTGAATGGAGAATACTATGGATTTTCCTGCAGTTCTGGGTGGATGTGCAGTGTATTAAGCTTATTAAATTATTGTGTGTGATTATGAGTCCACTCCAGAAAAAAAATCTTTATTACTTTATGTAATCATTTTGTAGTGTATAAATTAGAAGTGAGCCTAATCTACTATTTTAACAAAACACTTATTTCTGAATTGCTTTATCCTTTACTGCTCCATAGATAATCCACAGATGATCTATAATTGGATTCAAAGATTTTCTACTGAGAAAGAAATAATATGCAACTAAGAAACAAAGTTTTCCTCTGGGCACGGCAAGGCTGATGCCACGCACTTGTATTATCTTCCTTTTGTTGGAAGCAGTCAGTTCATCACACAAAACTTCTCTGTGATTGAAATGCATGGTAGCCAAAATGAAGGATTAGAAGAAAATGGAGCCAGAAATCCTCCCTGACACATCCAAAATTGACAAAACTTCAAATCAACTAAGCCAACAAAGTTATATCAACAGCTGTCACTCAAAAATACCTGAACAGAAAATTTATATTAAGGACTAAAACGTCTGAATTTTATGTCACTCTCTCCTTCGACTTTCACTTTCCAGTTTTGACCCTTGGGAAAGCACTGCTCCCTGCTAGCCTGCAAAAATAAGAAAAGCTTATACATACCTCACTTCAGTTATTAACAGACTCAAAAGTAAAAGACTCAAAACCTGCCCTAAGTGTCATTGACTTCACTTGTCAATCTAAGGGTCTACTTCCCTGCCAAAATAACAGTGGTTGTGCATGGGTCAAGAATAGCACTTACAGATACATGTTTTCAGGCCAAGAAATTAGTCCCTGGTCATTTTACCATTTCAGTTTTAGATCTAGTCCTTGACTCAATTCACATTTGTCCCAAAGTTTTGACTACAAAATAAACGTGAACTTAAAAAATTAATAATATTATATTGTAATTTTATTGAACTTATAATATTGAACAATATATTTGCATAATAATAAGTAGCTGTGAAAACATTAGTGTTATCATGTTATTTTATGTGTTATTCCAAACATCATGTGAAATCTCATCAATAAAAATAATTTAATCAAGAATTTGACAAGATTTGCCCAATCATTATCTACACTTTTAATGAGATTGCATTCATTAAGTATGACACAATTATTTATTATCTCCCATTGGGAAATTTGATTGGCCTTGCACTCAAACCCTAGCATAGAAACAACATTAAAATGAATGTAGATTATTAAACACCAAGTTTAGAATACATTATCAATGGTAACAGTTCAGCATGGATGCAGATTGAACACTAAATTGCAGAAAAGAAAATAGAGAGTGAGAAATAAATAGCAGGCTACAGTATGAATTAATTAAATTGAGTCCCCTCATTATAAACCCATTGTAAACAGTCTGCTGTGGTAGCCTAACAGCTGCTGGGAAATTGAGGCTTGACTCAGGTTTCTCTCTATGATTGTTCATTGTATCTTTTTGCAGGCATATTTTATAATTTCCCTTATCCTAGTATTGTTTCCTCAGAAGGGAAATGACTCAGTAAGCTGTAAGAAAGTTCAGACTTGTATGAGGTCACCATAGTTTAAGTGAGGATGGGTCATTTACAGTCAGTTTTACCTTATGAAGTGACTGCTGTAATAACACCACTTACTGCCACTGTTCTAGAACCAGATGGAGAAAAAAATTTAAGAGTTGATGAGGGCACTCCCACTGGTTTTCTCATCATCCTTATTCTTCAATATTCATACATCCGTCATCCTGATGATATTTGCCTTGTTACTGTCTCTGAAGTGCTGGTACTGTCTGAGAAGATGGAAGATAAGGTAAATGTCACTTTAACATTTACATGGATGCACTGGGCCTCATTCATGGAACGTGAGCAGAGCAAATTTGTACGTAAATCGTTCATATTAGCAATTTTGCCTGTATTTTGCCATTCATCAACGTTTTCGTATGTGATATTTCTTTACACCGGCTCAGGACCTCATATGTAAATTCAAAATGCCACTAAATGTACCTTCTGAATATCAATTCGAACATGGAATTATTTTTATTTTCTGTTAAATTCACCGGACAAAATGTAGCCTCAGAAATACACAATGCAAACGTAGCTAATAAATTACGATTCTAAAAAGCAAACACAGTAGATGATGCCTATTAATCAATTATAAGCTATGAACTTGTTTAATTAGACTCACAACATATTGAATGCTCCCAGTACTATTTTTCTAAATTGATAAAATTTAAATGCTAACTTATATGACGTTAAATATGCTATTTAAAACACACATTTGACCAATGAATGAAATTTGCTTTAAATTGCCTTACAGGTCTGTACAGCGTTGCAATAGCTGACCTTGTGCTGTTGGAGGAGTTGGCTGCTGAGGTGAGAAAGGAACGCATCTTTAGGATCGCACAAAAAAAAAAGAGGACGGCTGGCTTATTGGTGTTGCTACGTCAAATTTACCTCTTTCCATCACTATGGGATCGGGAATTCAAACCACCTCTCGGATGCACAGAACACCAACAAAATGACAAAATAAATAAATAAATTATTTTATTTATTTCCAGGCAGCGAGACAGACCACAGCCTATAGTGCTTGGCGCTCGTCCGATGCAGATAGGCTTGCACTTTAACAGCTCGTGTGATGGGATATTCTGCATTTCCTGCATGTTATATCCTGCCATGTCTTTTTAGTCTATCATGTAGGCTACTTTACTATTTGCTTAATGACACCGGAATGGACAATACTAAACTATTTATTTTCCTTGATTGAACATCTGCTAATAAACCTTTAAATGGAAGTGACAACCTCCATATAAGGCAATTCATGGGTGTGGATTCATGCAAATCACAAAATAACATGAACGCACTTGTATGAACATACAGTATGTACGTAAATACGAAAGTATCTCCCTTTCCCACATGGTTTGATGAACCCGCCGTAAATCTTTCGTACCAACTTGTTTCGTACATAAATATACGCGCTTCATGAATGAGGCCCACCATCTGGATTTTAACCCCTATGATATTTCATAAAGTAAAGGTTCAAAGTTCAAGGACTCTGACAGGACTTAATTTATCTTCATTGTCGGGGAAGTGAGTGTAATGTGACGTTGATACCTGATTAGTTAGTTTTGACAGAAGGCGTTTAATACTCAAAATAAAATCTGCATGCGGTTACACTGCTTGCATCCTATAGCCTTAATTCTGTCTCCTATTGACTATTGGTAATTACTATGAAGGGATAGTTTTACAATATTACAGTGAGAATCTGTCTAAAATGACAATTTCCAAATCCAGCGGTTTTAATGGATAACCCCCTCGTTTTAACATTCAGCACTCTGAATACAAAACAGAAGTGGCATCAATGGTTAAAACTCCTCACTTATCCAACATTTAAATTTATTTAAGTGATTTAATTTATTCATTAATCAAAGTTATCAAAGTTTATTTCATTCCGTTTTAAATGCATATTAAACATTCAATTTTGTTACACCAACAACATTTCTTAAATAAGAATAATTAATATTTTTTGGAGGCATTCATCATCATATGTTTGTGTCATCTTCCACTGATATAAATGTGATGGCAAAACAAAAGAGTTTCTCCTAAAATTGCCATCATCACTCACAAAAATCTCCCCAATATCTTTATTGATCCAATTTTTCTGTCAGTACTCCTGAGATAAATCTGATCAGTGCTTTTCTGAATGTGTAAATCAAACCTGATGTTTTTGAAAGGTTTAAGAGAACAGAAGAGAACAGTGCTATTTACCTAGAGGAATCAGATTTTAAAAATAGCTTTTCTGCTTGTGTGCAACATGACTGTGACAATCACATTTTCTCTTAAACTTTATTGATAGTTCAAAACGTTTAAACCACCAACTAATGAACTATGCGTTTGTCAATTTTTGGATACCATGGAGGAAATGCATAGCTGACAGAGGAAGCTTTTAAAGAAATAACTTTCCCTTGTTGATTAAAGGGTTGCAGTATTCCACCCTAGTCTGCAGGGACTTTCCACTCACTGTAGTTATCATCCTCGGGTGCGTTTCCCAAAAGCATCACAAGGCTAAGACAATTATAAAACCCTTCTTACGAAGCTTCTTGAACTTAGGGTGCATTTCCCAAAAGCATCTTAATTTACGATGCTTTTAGAAACGCTCGTAGAAACGATTACTCCCGACCAGTTGTAGACAGTTAATTGTGTTTTAGAAGCCCATAAATCACATACTTTCTTAGATTTTTAATATTTACATCTTTTTTTAAAATTTAAATGTACTTATTTTTATATACTTGGAAATTACCCATAAAAGCCATTCCTTAAATAGCCCTACACAAATAAATAAGATCGAGGCAAGTAAAATCAGTGGGAAAAAGATTTTATTTCAAAAGAAACCTTCTATGAGACGTTGTCGTTGACGTGCCTAACAGGCCTTGTAATGGGCATCACAGTGGGGTTCGCGTCTCCCAATCTATCGGCCCTCCTCCTCCCATATCATTAGCACCACAGACAGCGAAGTTAAGTAACCTACAGAGATGTAAAATCCAGGGGTCAGAAAGTAAAAGTCCTGCCATGTGTTTCTTCCACCAATGAACTCAGCCAGCTGATTTCACTAATTAGTTCTATCTCCTGGCTGAAGAACTTAGCGTGGGCAACACGTTTATGTTTAGTCTGCTATAGATTGTTGTTCTACATTAACAGAAGAGAACAGTGCTATTTACCTAGAGGAATCACAAATTCCACCAAGGATTTTCTTTATCCTTTATCTCAGATAGTTTCTCTCCTTGATTTTCTCCCAGTCCTCTTTGAGGCTGTAACCTTCGTTACCTTTTTCTCCTGTCCCTCCTTTTATATTAGCTCAATTTATTTAGCATTTGAGCTGGAGGTTTTCTTTCTCTTAGCTGTCTGTTTTTACTTGTGTTTTCAAGTTAGCATTCGCCCTCTTATGTGGGTGTTTTCTGTTGGCCTATACACCGGGGGTTAGCTCCCGTAGGAATAATTTTCTTTTCTGTTTCTTTCCTGTTTCCCCCTTTGAAACTTGTGGTTACTCCACCTTAGTGTGTAGCTTTTAGACCCCAGTTCTGTTGCGTTTGGATCTCCGACCACTTCCCCTCCATCACAATACTGGGGAGGATTTGGTTAAGTAGCCCTTAAGAGGTGACTGCACATTCACGCTTTAAGAACTGTTTTGGGAAACAAATACAAATTAAAGAGCCTTCGTAGAATCGCTCGTAGAAATCACACTTAACCCTAAGATTGATCGTTATCGGGAAACAAGGCCCTGATTGAATCAGTTTAGCTCAATGTTGCCAGTTTTGTGACCAGAATCAGGAGAAATTTAGATAGAACAAGTGACACTTGTATATGCATAAAAGCTAATGGCCAATATACTTACCTTTTCTGTATGGAAGATATTTCATTGCATGTTCCGTGAAAAACACTCATACTGAAATACAATATGGGGTGTATTGTTTTTAAACGCCAGTGCATGGTTGCTCTCTTTGGGAGGGTATACATGTGCAATGAACCTAATCTCAAAAGATGATATGCATGACAAGCATGCATTTTTGATTAAATGGCAGCTGGCCTTTGTACACTTGATTCAAAGTGATTATAGTTTTAACAAAGAAAAGAAAATGCATTAGGCTATGTGTTCAAAAGAGATTTCCCATCTCTTCATTTATAAGGTTACTGAATGGAACCTGATGCTATATTTAAAATGATTGACTGCTGCTACCACATCCTTCAGGGTCCAGGGTGATTATCAGATAAAAGGTATATTATCTAGCTCTCCATCCAGTAGCTACTTGTCCAACACTGATCGTCATTGTGCCAGGTGGAAATTGGATGAGAAACACTGAAAAGTAGAACCACTTTACTCTCTTTAAGGAATCTCTTATACAACTGAGCATTTTGCCAAACATATATCCACTGTGAATCAAAATGGGCTCGAAGAAAAAAGCATTGGCAAGCATGGACAGACTGTTCCATCCAATACAAATGGAGTAGTGTATGTTTATTATTGTGTGCTTGTGTGCTATCTCATCCAATATTTCTAGTATTGCATAACTTTGGAGATTCTGATCATCGTTTGTTTTTGACACCTGACAGAGGCCTGTCTGAATACTTTGTCCCTTTGAATTTTAGTTTTTTGATGCAAACCATGTCTCTTCTATCAAACCCTACAGCAGCCTAACAGTAGCCACATCTGCTTTCCCAAAGTTGTAAAAAACAAGCAGTTGCTGCCAGCCTTTATAGATTGCATCAGATTGTTCATAAATTAATGTATTTGCATATCCCCATCAACTAATCAGGTTTTGTCAAGTACATCATAGAACTGTACCATCTGCATGCATTTTTTATTTAATTTGTCTGAGCTCTAGCAACTGAATTAATATGTTAACATGCATTGAGGGGAATAATGTGATTATAATGACAGCGGCTGTTATGAAGCTGTGGTTCATGATGCCAATGCGTGCCAAGCCCAATGATCTTCATACAGGCCAAGGCAAAATATATATTTCAATGTAAAACATTAATGCAAAATAACCAACTTTTTAAACTTATTGGGCTCTATCTTGATGATCTTGGCGCATGGTCTAAAACGCATGGTGCAAGTGCATTCAGGGCATGTCCAACTCCACTTTTACTAGTTGGACGGCTGACAATTTGAGCGCAATGTCAAATGGCTCAAATGGGCTGAACTTAGTCTCTTCGTTAATTATAGGTGTGTCTTAGGCGTAAGACACAATAAAGCAATAATCTCCCATTCCCTTTAAAAGCTGCCTGTGTTTGCACCTTGGCGGATTGCTAATATGATGGCGGATAGTAAAACAAGAACGATTTACAGCTGGCAAAACAGACCTGGTCGTGCATGAAGTTGAAGCGTGCATGCAGAGAACATATGGCATTAAAATTCTCAAATTTGTCCTGCAAATTTTGTTTTCATTTCTAATTGTCAAAAATGTTTATTTTCCTTAATTAGACTGAGTTCTTTTTAAAATCGTTTTATTGAGTTATGGAATAACAAGTGAAGTCAGCGGGGTTCTAATTGCTGAATGTATGGCAACATGGTCACTGCAATTTAAAAAATAAGAAAAATTAAGAATTGGGTTAAAAATTCTGTTAAAAATGGTTACATTTAAATTAAAAGTTTTTTTCAACCGTATTGAAAAAACCTTATGCACAGTTAATCCCTGGGGCCGTAGGCTATTTGAAAAACAATAAATGCAATATTCACTGGACAAAGTTTTGAACTTTTTTCAATAAAAACCATTCCATTTACTTACAGGCTATAGATGAAGAGGGCTGTATTGTAATGTTCCACTTGTCTTATGATCCAGACCATTTTCAGCACTCCAAAATGTCCGTCTAATGCAGTGCATGTTTCCGATTGAATGACAATTCACGCATTGTTATAGGCATGATATACAGTTGAAGTCGGAAGTTTACATACTTAGGCTGAAGTCATTAAATCTAATTTTTAACCACTCCACAGATTTCATGTTAGCAAACTATAGTGTTGGCAAGTCAGTTAGGACATCTACTTTGTGCATGACACAAGTAATTTTTCCAACAATTGTTTACAGACAGATTATTTCACTTTTAATTCACTATATCACAATTCCAGTGGGTCAGAAGTTTACATACACTAAGTTGACTGTGCCTTTACATTTTTATTTTATTTTTTATTATTATTATTATTTTTTACATTTTTAATATTTGGTCGCATATCCTTTGCATTCCATGACTTTCTGATGTCTGTGACCCAACAACATCAAAATACTCATGATATCTTATTTTCTGGTACTCTTACAAGTGATACTATAACGTCTCTGCATTTGAATGGATCTCTATGGGAATAGGGGCGTGGGACTATATTTAGCTGTAAATTATGCTGGAACAATATGGAATACATGATTGGTAAAATGGCTGTAAGTCATCAAGGGTCTGAGGTATCAAACAAGCCTTAAACCATCACTCTGCTGCCAGATATGCAGTAGATATGGATGGATCACTTTAAGGGTTGTTTCTCCTGACAAATTTTCCTATTGAACTCTATGGAACTCTAATGTATTTCTGGCAGCAGAGTGATGATTTAAGGCTTGTTTGATATGTCAGACCCTTGATGACTTAGAGCCATTTAGCCAAACATGTGTTTCCATACTGTTCCAGTGTAATTTACAGCTAAATCTAGTCCCACCCCCCCAATTCCCATAGAGATCCATTCAAATGCAGAGATGTTATAGTATCGCTTGTAAGAGTACCAGAAAATACGATATCAAGAGTCTTTTGATGTTGTTGGGTCACAGACATCAGGAAGTCATGGCATGCAAAGGATATGAATCATTGGCATGTCTGACTAGGCTTGAGGTAACTACATGTATGGCTGAATTTACGGCAGAATGGGATATGCCTCCAACTGAACTTAGGAGATGCTGGAACTACCCACTCGCAAGTGCAGACATTAATTGCATAGCAATGGGGAGTGCATGTAGGGACAGCAGGAATTTGTCTCCAGCTCAGCTGCCAGATGATGATAGGAAACCTGGCGGGAACCTGTTTGAAAACCTTTGCTGAGGGACAGGTATGTGGTCCTTGACTAATGGACTATTTTATTATTATGCATTTTTTGACATACACAATAATAATATTTCACATTGTAATCTTGATATTTTTATGCATGTTTGTGCGTGCCCCTGTGTGTGTAACAGACATGAAGGTGTACGTGTGTTTATCGTTAAAATAAAATTGAAACAACTGCGACTTAAGACCAGGTTTGTGGTGGTTTTGGCGCAAACGCTTTCTGCTGCCTCAAAATGGCAATACGCCAAAAGATTTGCCTGACCGCACCTCATCTTAAGACCAATCTGCCCAAGTTTACTTGCTATTTAAACAATGTGGGCGAAAGACAGTAAAATGACAAAGACTCTTACGTTTTTATTACCGCTGCTTAGTGCCGCGTGTAAGATAGAGCCCAATGTGTCTAATGCAGATTAATTATTGGTATTAAATGAAGTCATTTTAAGTCTGTACCTCCCAGTCATGCCTGCTGTCTGTTCTGGGTCCTTGGTGGTGTGATGAGATTCCTATCCAGTCAGAACAGCAGAGACCAAAGTGGAATTTTGTGTTTATAACTGTGGATAAAATGTAATCTTCTTAAAGCTTCTGGAAACATTAGGTCACTGTTACCAGCACAATATATGTCTTGCTCAAATCACACTATTATAAATACACAATTATAATTCTACTGGTGGAAACACTAGTCTTGGTAGGTGGTTTGGAAACAATTGTTTTCAATGTTTCCAGGAATACATGCATGCACTTTCTTCTCCCTTATTTAGTGGTAACTGTCTCCCTATGACCAGGAAACTGCACTTAAAGCTGGAGTATGCACATTTTCTGTTATAGAAAGATATCAGGGAACGGTCATGCTTAGTTGGTAGCAATAACAGAAAGAACTGTTCAGAAACTAATCCAGCACCATACACTGTTTTTATACCCTCAAATTCTGCATTCTAAAACCAGCGATTCGGCCTGAATTTTTTTTTTTTTTTAAATGGCTTATGACATATAAACCAATTGAAGAGATAGGCCCGTTCACGTCGCGAACCAATCAACAATAAGATTGATCTTGCCAGTTCACCAGCTAGAAATTTCACCATCAATAGCAGAGAAGCAACCTGTTACACCGGCGCTATTTCACGCAAGGAAAAAAAAAAGGGAATTGTATAAAGCTCACTCGAAAACTAGAGTAAACATAGGTGCTCATTTTAGAAGGTGACAAGATGTTTGGAACCAGATTGGAACTTTCTACTTACCAGCCAATTGTAATTACTTATAATGAATAGTAGCTAGGTTGGACAATGGTGCCGTGGATAGCACTGTGGCCTCATAGCAAGAAGGTACTGGGTTCAAATCCTGACCAGGGGCCCTTTTGTGTGGAGTTTCCATGTTCTCCCGGCGTCCGTCTGGGTTTCGGTTTCCTCCCACAGTCCAAACATATTAGCCTAATTGGAGACTGGATATTGCCCTTCCTATGAGTGTATGAGTAAATAGTGTGTGTGCCCTGTGATGGATTGGCAACCAGGGGGTATTCCTGCCTCTTGCCCAATGCATGCTGGGATTGGGTGAGCAGAAGGACCCCTGCAACCCTGACCAGGAATAAGATAATGGATGGATGAAATATGTGGCAGTCCACTGCTCAGCTGTTCAAGTTAAGCAAGGTAAATACATTTAATTTAACTGAAGACTGTAGCAACTGTAACAAAATGCATTTAATCAAAGCTGATATTTTTCAGAGGTAGACTCCATGTTTTGACAAATATGCGACAAGGAATTTGGGTCCTAACATCTTTATTTCATTCAGTTACATATTAACTTGGATATGGACCCCTTTGTTCAATTCAATTTTATTTGTATAGCGCTTTTTACAGAGAACTGTCACAAAGACGCTGCACAGGGAAACAAAAAGCAAAAAACCAGGCCAAGTTTGACAAAACCAACCAAGTTGACAAGACGATTTTCAAATTCGTAACATAAATCTTTATTAAATAAATTAATGTTTGCTTCTTTTCTCCAGGTATCTGTCGGGGAAGCGAGGATTAAGTAAAAATGCTTATAATTCTGAATCCAGCAGTTCCAGCACTCAATGCCCTCGTTAAAATGCCCAGCACTCTGAACACAAGCGGTATCACGTGCTGAAACCCCTCACTCAACCGTACATTTAATTATATTTAATGGATTTAATCTAATAATTATTATTCAAAATTACAATCATCAATTAGGATACGATAGGTAAGTCGAACAGTAACCTGGTGGATCAACCAACAAGTCAAAACAAAGTCTAAATCAGGTTTTAAGATTGAGTAGTATTATTACAGGAAAAAGTCAAATGGATTAAAATGTTCAGGGTTTCAGCCTTTTTTTTAACAACTCCAAACATGAATGTTCTAGCAGTTAATTCCACTCAGCTATTGACTACTTCCTCGAAAAGGGACATTTGATCCTGCTTTTAACAACAGGAGTTGGATAATTTTAGTAGAATCATTACATCTGTGCAGTTGTGTGATCTTCAAATTTAGGCAAAATATTACTTCCATGTGAGAAGACCAGTGGTAACCCCCTAGCCTATGCTTGAAAATGGAGCTGGGCCAAAAAGGAAAACACAAACTGGCAGGCCTAACAACCATTCCCTACATCAACCTTAAGACTTTCAATTGATGATTTCAATTGAATGTAACAGATTTGCGCATTAAAAATTTTAAATGGAAAAGGCAACCATGTTATGGGGTGCCAAATGTAAAGTAAAACACAACACGTTTTTCCTGTGTTTTTTTCTCAGATTTAGCATAAATGTGGCATTTTCCTAAGATTTATGCTAAATGTGAGTTTTTTTTCCAAGATTTTACAGACATGCTAAATAAACCTTTTAGTTGATATTTTCAGATTTAATTGATAAATCTCAAATAAGCATTTCCTAAATATATAACTTAAATGTTAAATCTGAGTTTTCAAAAATAAATATTTAAAAAAATAAATATTTATTTATATCTTAAATCTTGCGTTGTAAAATAAATATTTATTTATATCTTAAATCTTGCGTTGTAAAATAAATATTTATTTATATCTTAAATCTTGCGTTGTAAAATAAATATTTATTTATATCTTAAATCTTGCGTTGTAAAATAAATATTTATTTATATCTTAAATCTTGCGTTCTAAAATAAATATTTATTTATATCTTAAATCTTGCGTTTTTATAAAACCAAGATTTAACATTTAAATAAATATTTATTTATATCTTAAATCTTGCGTTCTAAAATAAATATTTATTTATATCTTAAATCTTGCGTTTTTATAAAAACCAAGATTTAACATTTAAATAAATATTTATTTATATCTTAAATCTTGCGTTCTAAAATGAATATTTATTTATATCTTAAATCTTGCGTTTTTATAAAAACCAAGATTTAACATTTAAATAAATATTTATTTATATCTTAAATCTTGCGTTCTAAAATAAATATTTAGAAAAAAATAAATATTTATTTATATCTTAAATCTTGCGTTTGTAAATTCAACATTTAGCTAAATCTAAATCTTTAGTTTAAATCTTTTGAAAGATATACTAATTAACCCCGCCCCTTGGTGACTGGTATCCAATGGAGGGAGGAGGGGAAATAGCTGGCTTTAGTGATGGGGGTAATTGAGGGTCTTCTAGCGAAGTGTGAAACTTGACGTTAATTTCTATATTAATTCCTGTTTGACACACATTATTTACATAACCTACACACAGATAGCATCTGTTATAATCATGTATGATGTCCAGAGAACTAACTAGATAGCATAGGCTACATTTTGGGCATACTGGCGTTTCCTTGACTGATTTCTTATGGTGAAGTTGAATATTGACAGCCAGCCAAGCCAAACAACAAACTCGCAGCTTGATTCAATAGATGGTTAGTGACCTAGCTCGCTAACCTGTCTGTCGGTAATGTCATAAAATAGCAGGATTCTTGAAACAAACTCGAAACATTAAAACTACCGTTTGCACTTAGGTCGCTAGCTAACGTTACTTGAGATAGGAAGCGAATTGACGTTGACAAACTGCATGGGGGCCAGCAGTCTGACACGACTGGTTAATATAGTCACGAGTGTCTGGCTAGGAAGGGGTTCGCCTACTAATGTTATTACACATTGATATGGTTACAATTGCCTAGAAATACAGACAATACTTCTGCAAACCTTGCGTCTCCGTCAAGCTAATACGGGACTCGGTTTTGTTCCGTATTTTATCTTCTACTGAAGTTTCTCAACAGGGGCACCAGAGGGCACTGGTGGACTTTAAGAGATGATCATGCTGGGGAGACAAAAAAGAAAGGTCGAGAGGTGGGCTATCGTGTTATAGAATTCATAGAATTTTTATTTGGAAAAACTGTACAGTCCATGTGTGTCAAATGGTGTAGGCCTAGGCACCGTGTGCCTCAGTAGGTCACTATAGCAGAAATCGCAGAACTTTCATAAACATTCTATTGTCGCGCTACATATTATACACTGTGGTCGTTGTCGTTCGCAAAAAGTATAAAGGCATTCCAAAGACAGTTTACACTCAGGGAAAATGGAGGAAGAAGCAGCTTTAATAGGCTAGCCTACATCTCATTATGACTTCTGCTTTACCCTTTTTTTGTCGGAGGCCTCTGAAATAAAGTTTATAAATATCCATTTCGAGGGGCACCGTATATTGTTTGGAATGTCATTCACTGCGTCTTTCATACACTTGTATGATTTGGGTTTTGAACGAGGTAGCAAATAAAACGTTTGTAATTAAACCTCAACATTACATTACAGTCATTTAGCAGACGCTTTTATCCAAAGCGACATACAATAAGTGCATACAGAAACGTCACTACAGAACAGATAAGACAAAGCACGTCCTTCCCATAACGTAGCAGCTATCCCTAGCAATGAACGTTGAATGTAGTTCACGGTAAGCTGTGGGTAAATCAGCTATACTACACTTCTATTCTAAATACTATTATATAGGGCTATAACATATAACATTGATGCAACTCATATTAAACGTTATTTAGTAGGAAAATCAGCGGGCATAGCCTACGTTAGGGATGTAAATAGCTAGCTACAAGACGGGACTCATTGGGGGAGCAGCCTACAATTCTCTAGTTAGAGCATGAGGTTCAAGAATGTGGAGTAGCCTATTTCACTCGCTATCAGAATGCCACGGATCAGATGGGCTGTCACTGAGTCCTAATCACTAAATTTAATCTGGCAAATCTAAGTTAGCCTACTGTGAAAGCAAATAACTTTGCAATGCATTCAAAATGAATGTTACTGAATGGTGTGAAGTGAGCCTATAGCTACTGTAAAAATCAACAGCGCTCTTTCGTCATGTCCACTTGTTTATTCTCTTCAGCTTAATGTATCATGATAATTTTTTTATATCAAACTCAACATTTTTCCAAATTTTCGGGAATTGAGTCAATGTCCATTCGATTTTTAGGCCTAAATTATCTTTAAGACAAAATATTTCAGCGAATGCATAGACTAGTAGGTGCGTTACTCTAAAAATGTGTAGTCTTTTCCCCACTCCAAAAGTGACGTGGTTTATGTAAATTTATCTGAAACGCAAAGAAAATGTTGTTATTGTTAATTTTTTTTGGAATACCCAATAAAAGATCATTTTTTCTCTGCTCGAAGCACGACCTGTGGGAGGCGAGGAACATCAAAGTCTACCAAAAAAAAACAACAATAGACCTGGTCACTCTTCGGAAGAGAATACAAAACCTCCGCAGGGACGGCGTTATGGTGGACCTCAATAAATATAAAAGACTGACAAAAGAGAAATGGGGGGGGGGGGGGACGTGGACGACTGGAAAAAAACTTGATCATGTAGTCCACCCTCTAAAGACACACACAACCACATTTTACCGTTTTCATGGAAATGGAATAAATGACAATGTAGGATTACATTTCAATCGGAATTCAATAGTGTTTATTGTATTATTACACTTTATTATGATCATCATTATTATAGCTTGATGTAGGGACAGTGACCTTTTTTTAAACTAAAGGAATAAACTATAAAAGCACAGTAAAACGAATAGCATACATAATAAAAGCACAATAAAATAAAAGGACAAATATAGGACATTGAATTATTATTATTATTATTGTTTTATATTAATAACCACGTTCAGCACTTTGTATTTTATAGGCTACCGCGTAATTATTGTGGGAGCCGCTAGGCTAACTAAAATGTTATAATACTGACAAACATCCAAAAATGCTACACAGACGATATAACATCGGTAAACATTAAAACATGCAAAATGACGGTGACATTGTTTTTCAACTCTATCCTTCACGTTGACAGATTATGATTTACTCTTGCAAACCACCGGTCCACAAAATGGTCATAGCAACAAATTAAAGTAGACTAACCCTTGTCAAATTAAATATTTACTTGCAATTGTGATTCATGAATTCTGAAAAAGAGCATGCGGTGTGAGGAATGTCAGAAAGACAAAGAAAAACGAGAGAAATCGTTAATAACTGGTATTATCGCTAGCTGCTAGAAGCTGCCAGCTTGCGAGGTGGGAGCTGCCAGTGAGGTGCGAGGTCTGCGAGCTCACAGCTCGCACAGAAGGATTGTAACCGCTCTCCAGTGTTCTGTCCATAGTCACCGACACATCCACGCCTGCCTCCTGAAGTGTTTCTGATCTTTCAGACAGGTGTTTGGAGGTAGCATAGCAATGCATCTCATCGGTGAAGCCCTCTTAATCATTCTGCATTGAAATTATGAAATAAGAATAATATTTGAGTTCCACAACTGTTCAATTCAATTCAACTGTATTTGTATAGCGCTTTTTACAGAGAACTGTCACAAAGTGACAGTCACAAAGACGCTGCACAGAGAAACAAGGAAAATTGAGCACAAAAAAA
The DNA here is from genome assembly GCA_029718625.1 of Synaphobranchus kaupii. NCBI lineage: Eukaryota > Metazoa > Chordata > Actinopteri > Anguilliformes > Synaphobranchidae > Synaphobranchus > Synaphobranchus kaupii. Next base: position 58,230,286 of record CM056380.1, on the reverse strand, counting down.
AAACCCAGCCAGCAAAACGAGGTAAAAAAAAAACTCCCCGGTGGGAAGAAAAATCACTCAACAGTGGCGAGAAAAAACTCCCCAATGGGAAGAAATCTCGGAAGGAACCTGGCTAGAGAGGGGGGAACCATCCTTCGCTGGCCGGCCCGGTTTAAACTAAGGGTGGGATGGATGGTAATATACTGTAATGAGAGATCTAATAGAACTAGCTGGTTATGGAAGCATATCCGCGCCAAAATTCAAATGAAAATGCAAATCGGCGATTGCATTTCGTTAACATACGATGCGCGCAAAAACCATGACATAATTCAAATGAAAATGCAAAAGGTGCACATTGCGTTTTCATTTGCAAGTTATTGTACGCACTTTATCTGACAATTTGAAAATGTTAATGCAAATCCATTTCACATTTAATTTTTCTCGCCCTCTACGACACAACCCTGCCATAATTTTAATGAAAATGAAAAAACCACATTTGCATTAGCAGTTTCTTGTTGCAATCGCATGATCCATGACAAAAAGGAAATGATAATTCAATTCGCCATTTAACATATCGTTTTTCATGCTTTTGCGGCACAAGAGTGACATAATTCAAATGCAATGGCATTGTATCCGTTTGCATTATCATTTCCCGTGTGGTCACGCAAAAACCCTGCCAAAAATCCGAACTGAAAATGCAATGCAAACTGCAATGCAAATGCAAACTGTCAAAGCTGCCCATCAAGGCGGGGCCTCGAAGAAAGGGGCGTTACAGGGGACTGTTCAAGGGGGGGGGTGCGGGGGGGGGGGGGGGGGGGTTCAAACCACTGAACATAATGGTTGTCTGTGATTTCGGTCTAAATGCTATAAACTATAAACGAGGTAGCCTAAACGTTACGATGATCCTAGCCAGCCCGTTGTTCCTACTAACTTAACCTTAATAGCAGGGAGGACTTGCGTAGCCTAAGCAGTAAGGGCAATAGATTTCCGTTCACCGGGTTGCCTTAGACAGGGCTGTGTGATAAACCAACATTGGGCTATTGCTTAGCCTATATTCCATGTCAGTCACTAAATTAAAATAAGCAGGCTATCAATAAAATAAATACTTATGTCTCTAATCGTGTCTGAGTGGTAGACCTATTTAAATGAAAATGATTCTGTAGCCTATGTTCTTAAAAGACTGAGCATAATGGCACTGTGCCAATACTGACGGATTATTTTATTTTTTACAGCTGTGTGGATAGGCTAGGCTACTGTCGGAACTCACTGTATTCGCACACCCTCTAAAAATACTAATTTTTACATTCTCTCAATAATCAAGAGCCTATTTAAATTGAACAAATTAAAATGTTTTGTGTAAACTAGGCTACAACAGGAAAATCAGTGTCATAGAGGCTAACCGCCTCGTCTTAAAGCACTGAGATCTGGAAAGCTCCAGAGACTGTGCGAATAGCCTACCTAGTAGCCTACCAAAGACGGTGAATTGTGTTGTAGCCTAGGATAGCCTATGGTGTAACGTTATAATGCAATTAAAATATAATTAAAAACAAATATTTAATCATCTGTAGGCTATGTTGCTTCATGACTAGGCTAAATATAGATTATTACAATAGCCGAGGCTACAGGTAAAATTCCCAAGGTTGATGCCGGGCTTTGTGAGTAGGGAGATCAAAATCGGTTGTGTCATATATCTAAAATCTTTGGTTGTGCCCGCCGGGGTCGTTCCCCAGTGTTTTCACCACAGAACTATATACGAACGTGGTTTGAACAGTCCTATGTAACGCCCCCTTTCTTCGAGGCCCCGCCTTGATGGGCAGCTTTGACAGTTTTCATTTGCATTGCAGTTTGCATTGCATTTGCAGTTCGGATTTTTTGCGTGACCACACGGAAATGATAATGCAAACGGATACAATGCCATTGCATTTGAATTATGTCACTCTTGTGCCGCAAAAGCATGAAAACGATATGTTAAATGGCGAATTGAATTATCATTTCCTTTTTGTCATGGATCATGCGATTGCAACAAGAAACTGCTAATGCAAATGTGGTTTTTCATTTTCATTAAAATTATGGCAGGGTTGTGTCGTAGAGGGCGAGAAAAATTAAATGTGAAATGGATTTGCATTAACATTTTCAAATTGTCAGATAAAGTGCGTACAATAACTTGCAAATGAAAACGCAATGTGCACCTTTTGCATTTTCATTTGAATTATGTCATGGTTTTTGCGCGCATCGTATGTTAACGAAATGCAATCGCCGATTTGCATTTTCATTTGAATTTTGGCGCGGATATGCTTCCATAACCAGCTAGTTCTATTAGATCTCTCATTACAGTAGGGTGAATTCAGGTATTGTGGGACATCAGGTAATGTGGGACAACTAAGCTTTGACATGTTTATTTCCTGCTCTGTCAAGAGCCAATCAAAATAATTGTAACTAGGTTTTTGCAGAGAAACTACATGATCAAAAGTCACATGATTTCATTGATGTCATGTCATGATGGGGATCATGGCAAGCTTCATATATGAAGGTCACCCGGCAAAATGCATGGTTAGGTCAATGACATAAGCTTTTGCTTGAATTAATGTTAAGGTTCTAAATCTGTCGTAAACAATACACTGTGCCTAATTATGATGTAATTATGCATATGAAATACTTGTGCAACAAAACATTTTTTAAAGTGGTAAATATTATGTTTAGACTTTTTTAATTCAGGCATTTCTGATATGTCCCACATTACCAAACCCAGTCAGGTAATGTGGGACAGCATGCTTCTGGTAATGTGGGACAGTGTTGTGGGCTATTCTAATGGAGGAAAATTATCCCATTTTATACTTAGGGAACCTCAGTATTTGCATATGTACGTGGTAATGTACCCTATATTAACTGTAATGCAATTCTAATACTTTTTATATTGCTGTCAAGTCATATTTAGGTCAGTGGTCTCAACTTTTTTGTCAAGATGAACTATGTTATGATTGTTAAGTTAATATGAGTTTTAGAGCTTATCTTTAGAGATAATATTCTATCAAGTTCCCCAAGAGAAAGAAATTGTGTACTTAAGTATATTAAAAATATAATTTAAGTATACCAAATGTGTTTCAAGTGTACTTATACTTTTAATACTTAATTTAAAGTATGCTTAAAATGTGTAATTCATTTGGAAATATATGTAATTAAATTGTACTTTAGTGAACTTCAAATAAGTATACTAAATATCATATTTAGTGGTATTTTAGGGTACTTATAAAAGGAATATAGCCTAATTTATTTTATCTCCTGATAGCATAGTGAGGGGCCGTGAATAAAGGACTTAATAAAAATGCTGAGCTGATTACCATATATATCTTTTAAGTGCTTAAAGAACGTTTAATCCACATATTATTCCTTTGATTTAAGTGTTTCTTTACTTTACATTTATTGCAATATATGTTTAATGCACATTTATCCGTAGTATGTAATCATTAAACTAAAAGGAGTGTGTCGTTGTCGAATTGGCATGAAGCAAGACTCACGTTTGTGCAGAAATGATGACAGGGTACATCCTACCTTCCATGTAACCCTCAGATTTAAGGAACTGAGAGAGACAGATAGGGGGGGGAGCGGTGGCAGGGGCCTCTTTCTTCCCTTTTCTGATCTATCCAATGTGCCGAGACTAACTCTAATAATTTAAAATTGTATTTCCAATACCTACAAATCACCCCTTCAATTAGTAAACTTAAATATACTTTGTTTGTAAGACGTGTCTCAATTTAGTACACTTAAGTACAGTAAGTACACTAAAGTTGTACAGAAGTTCTACAAAAGTACAACTTTAGTGCATTTATTAGCTTGTACTTAAAGTGTGGCCAGTTTAACACAAAATTAGTAGTTATTACATGATGAGTACGTACTAAAAGTATACTTAAAGTATAATATTTTTTTGCTTGGGTCCTGATGTTTACTTAGTGTATTTAAGCATGTTGCACCATTAAAATATATTGCAATGTACTACATTATAGCTTGTTATTGGGGTTTTATTATAAAGAATTGGTGTCCCAAATTACCTAATGAGCTGTCCCACATTCCCAAACGCAGATGAAAAAATGTGCTGTGGCTCAAATGAAATATAAAGGTGTGTCACGCATCCTGTGAGCAAGATTTCTACATTTTTTCTTTTTATGTGGTCAGATAACATCTTGAGGATTTCAGAATTGTATCATGTGCTGTGTAAATGTGTGGGACCGTGAATAAAGGACTTAATAAAAATGCTGAGCTGATTACCGTATATATCTTTTAAGTGCTTAAAGAACGTTTAATCCACGTATTATTCCTTTGATTTAAGTGTTTCTTTACTTTACATTTATTGCAATATATGTTTAATGCACATTTATCCGTAGTATGTAATCATTAAACTAAAAGGAGTGTGTCGTTGTCGAATTGGCATGAAGCAAGACTCATGTTTGTGCAGAAATGATGACAGGGTACATCCTACCTTCCCTGCCACCGCTCCCCCCCCCCCCCTATCTGTCTCTCTCAGTTCCTTAAATCTGAGGGTTACATGGAAAGTAGGATGACAGGGTACATCCTACCTTCCATGTAACCCTCAGATTTAAGGAACTGAGAGAGACAGATAGGGGGGGGGGGGCGGTGGCAGGGGCCTCTTTCTTCCCTTTTCTGATCTATCCAATGTGCCGAGACTAACTCTAATAATTTAAAATTGTATTTCCAATACCTACAAATCACCCCTTCAATTAGTAAACTTAAATATACTTTGTTTGTAAGACGTGTCTCAATTTAGTACACTTAAGTACAGTAAGTACACTAAAGTTGTACAGAAGTTCTACAAAAGTACAACTTTAGTGCATTTATTAGCCTGTACTTAAAGTGTGGCCAGTTTAACACAAAATTAGTAGTTACTACATGATGAGGACGTACTAAAAGTATACTTAAAGTATAATATTTTTTTGCTTGGGTCCTGATGTTTACTTAGTGTATTTAAGCATGGTGCACCATTAAAATATATTGCAATGTACTACATTATAGCTTGTTATTGGGGTTTTATTATAAAGATTTGGTGTCCCAAATTACCTAATGAGCTGTCCCACATTCCCAAACGCAGATGGAAAAATGTGCTATGGCTCAAATGAAATATAAAGGTGTGTCACGCATCCTGTGAGCAAGATTTCTACATTTTTTCTTTTTATTTGGTCAGATAACATCTTGAGGATTTCAGAATTGTATCATGTGCTGTGTAAATGTGTGGGACTAATATCGAAACAGGTAACAGAAGGCAAAATTGCAAAAAGTGTCCCACTTTATCTGAATTCACCCTATATTACCATCCATCCCACCCTTAGTTTAAACCGGGCCGGCCAGCGAAGGATGGGTCCCCCCTCTCTAGCCAGGTTCCTTCCGAGATTTCTTCCCATTGGGGAGTTTTTTCTCGCCACTGTTGAGTGCTTTTTCTTCCCACCGGGGAGTTTTTTTTTTTACCTCGTTTTGCTGGCTGGGTTTTTTTTTTTTGTGCTCAATTTTCCTTCCGTTTCTCTGTGCAGCGTCTTTGTGACTGTCACTTTGTGACAGTTCTCTGTAAAAAGCGCTATACAAATACAATTGAATTGAATTGAACAGTTGTGGAACTCAAATATTATTCTTATTTCATAATTTCAATGCAGAATGATTAAGAGGGCTTCACCGATGAGATGCATTGCTATGCTACCTCCAAACACCTGTCTGAAAGATCAGAAACACTTCAGGAGGCAGGCGTGGATGTGTCGGTGACTATGGACAGAACACTGGAGAGCGGTTACAATCCTTCTGTGCGAGCTGTGAGCTCGCAGACCTCGCACCTCACTGGCAGCTCCCACCTCGCAAGCTGGCAGCTTCTAGCAGCTAGCGATAATACCAGTTATTAACGATTTCTATCGTTTTTCTTTGTCTTTCTGACATTCCTCACACCGCATGCTCTTTTTCAGAATTCATGAATCACAATTGCAAGTAAATATTTAATTTGACAAGGGCTAGTCTACTTTAATTTGTTGCTATGACCATTTTGTGGACCGGTGGTTTGCAAGAGTAAATCATAATCTGTCTGAAAAACAATGTCACCGTCATTTTGCATGTTTTAATGTTTACCGGTGTTATATCGTCTGCGTAGCATTTTTGGATGTTTGTCAGTATTATAACATTTTAGTTAGCCTAGCGGCACCCACAATAATTACGCGGTAGCCTATAAAATACAAAGTGCAGAACGTGGTTATTAATATAAAACAATAATAATAATAATTCAATGTCCTATATTTGTCCTTTTATTTTATTGTGCTTTTATTATGTATGCTATTCGTTTTACTGTGCTTTTATAGTTTATTCCTTTAGTAAAAAAAAAGGTCACTGTCCCTACATCAAGCTATAATAATGATGATCATAATAAAGTGTAATAATACAATAAACACTATTGAATTCCGATTGAAATGTAATACATTGTCATTTATTCAATTTCCATGAAAACGGTAAAATGTGGTTGTGTGTGTCTTTAGAGGGTGGACTACATGATCAAGTTTTTTTTCCAGTCGTCCACGTCCCCCCCCCCCCCCCCCCCCCCCCCATTTCTCTTTTGTCAGTCTTTTATATTTATTGAGGTCCACCATAACGCCGTCCCTGCGGAGGTTTTGTATTCTCTTCCGAAGAGTGACCAGGTCTATTGTTGTTTTTTTTGGTAGACTTTGATGTTCCTCGCCTCCCACAGGTCGTGCTTCGAGTGGAGAAAAAATGATCTTTTATTGGGTATTCCAAAATTTTTTAACAATAACAACATTTTCTTTGCGTTTCAGATAAATTTACATAAACCACGTCACTTTTGGAGTGGGGGAAAAGACTACACATTTTTAGAGTAACGCACCTACTAGCCTATGTCATTCGCTGAAATATTTTGTCTTAAAGTTTATAGTATTTAGCCTATAAGGGACTCTGGGAAGGTGGGCGGCGCTAATTTACCATATAATTTAGGCCTAAAAATCGAATGGACATTGACTCAATTCCCGAAAATTTGGAAAAATGTTGAGTTTGATATAAAAAAAATTATCATGATACATTAAGCTGAAGAGAATAAACAAGTGTAGTGGACATGACGAAAGAGCGCTGTTGATTTTTACAGTAGCTAGCTATAGGCTCACCCACACCATTCAGTAACATTCATTTTGAATGCATTGCAAAGTTATTTGCTTTCACAGTAGGCTAACTTAGATTTGCCAGATTAAATTTAGTGATTAGACTCAGTGACAGCCCATCTGATCCGTGGCATTCTGATAGCGAGTGAAATAGGCTACTCCACATTCTTGAACCTCATGCTCTAACTAGATAATTGTAGGCTGCTCCCCCAATGAGTCCCGTCTTGTAGCTAGCTATTTACATCCCTAACGTAGGCTATGCCCGCGTGCTTTTCCTACTAAATAACGTTTAATATGAGTTGCATCAATGTTATATGTTATAGCCCTATATAATAGTATTTAGAATAGAAGTGTAGTATAGCTGATTTACCCACAGCTTACCGTGAACTACATTCAACGTTCATTGCTAGGGATAGCTGCTACGTTATGGGAAGGACGTGCTTTGTCTTATCTGTTCTGTAGTGACGTTTCTGTATGCACTTATTGTATGTCGCTTTGGATAAAAGCGTCTGCTAAATGACTGTAATGTAATGTTGAGGTTTAATTACAAACGTTTTATTTGCTACCTCGTTCAAAACCCAAATCATACAAGTGTATGAAAGACGCAGTGAATGACATTCCAAACAATATACGGTGCCCTCGAAATGGATATTTATAAACTTTATTTCAGAGGCCTCCGACAAAAAAAGGGTAAAGCAGAAGTCATAATGAGATGTAGGCTAGCCTATTAAAGCTGCTTCTTCCTCCATTTTCCCCTGAGTGTAAACTGTCTTTGGAATGCCTTTATACTTTTTGCGAACGACAACGACCACAGTGTATAATATGTAGCGCGACAATAGAATGTTTATGAAAGTTCTGCGATTTCTGCTATAGTGACCTACTGAGGCACACGGTGCCTAGGCCTACACCATTTGACACACATGGACTGTACAGTTTTTCCAAATAAAAATTCTATGAATTCTATAACACGATAGCCCACCTCTCGACCTTTCTTTTTTGTCTCCCAGCATGATCATCTCTTAAAGTCCACCAGTGCCCTCTGGTGCCCCTGTTGAGAAACTTCAGTAGAAGATAAAATACGGAACAAACCGAGTCCCGTATTAGCTTGACGGAGACGCAAGGTTTGCAGAAGTATTGTCTGTATTTCTAGGCAATTGTAACCATATCAATGTGTAATAACATTAGTAGGCGAACCCCTTCCTAGCCAGACACTCGCGACTATATTAACCAGTCGTGTCAGACTGCTGGCCCCCATGCAGTTTGTCAACGTCAATTCGCTTCCTATCTCAAGTAACGTTAGCTAGCGACCTAAGTGCAAACGGTAGTTTTAATGTTTCGAGTTTGTTTCAAGAATCCTGCTATTTTATGACATTACCGACAGACAGGTTAGCGAGCTAGGTCACTAACCATCTATTGAATCAAGCTGCGAGTTTGTTGTTTGGCTTGGCTGGCTGTCAATATTCAACTTCACCATAAGAAATCAGTCAAGGAAACGCCAGTATGCCCAAAATGTAGCCTATGCTATCTAGTTAGTTCTCTGGACATCATACATGATTATAACAGATGCTATCTGTGTGTAGGTTATGTAAATAATGTGTGTCAAACAGGAATTAATATAGAAATTAACGTCAAGTTTCACACTTCGCTAGAAGACCCTCAATTACCCCCATCACTAAAGCCAGCTATTTCCCCTCCTCCCTCCATTGGATACCAGTCACCAAGGGGCGGGGTTAATTAGTATATCTTTCAAAAGATTTAAACTAAAGATTTAGATTTAGCTAAATGTTGAATTTACAAACGCAAGATTTAAGATATAAATAAATATTTATTTTTTTCTAAATATTTATTTTAGAACGCAAGATTTAAGATATAAATAAATATTTATTTAAATGTTAAATCTTGGTTTTTATAAAAACGCAAGATTTAAGATATAAATAAATATTCATTTTAGAACGCAAGATTTAAGATATAAATAAATATTTATTTAAATGTTAAATCTTGGTTTTTATAAAAACGCAAGATTTAAGATATAAATAAATATTTATTTTAGAACGCAAGATTTAAGATATAAATAAATATTTATTTAAATGTTAAATCTTGGTTTTATAAAAACGCAAGATTTAAGATATAAATAAATATTTATTTTAGAACGCAAGATTTAAGATATAAATAAATATTTATTTTACAACGCAAGATTTAAGATATAAATAAATATTTATTTTACAATGCAAGATTTAAGATATAAATAAATATTTATTTTACAACGCAAGATTTAAGATATAAATAAATATTTATTTTACAACGCAAGATTTAAGATATAAATAAATATTTATTTTTTTAAATATTTATTTTTGAAAACTCAGATTTAACATTTAAGTTATATATTTAGGAAATGCTTATTTGAGATTTATCAATTAAATCTGAAAATATCAACTAAAAGGTTTATTTAGCATGTCTGTAAAATCTTGGAAAAAAAACTCACATTTAGCATAAATCTTAGGAAAATGCCACATTTATGCTAAATCTGAGAAAAAAACACAGGAAAAACGTGTTGTGTTTTACTTTACATTTGGCACCCCATACAGATGTTTTGCTGCCATTGGGCCTTAAATTATATCAATATGCTGAATCTGCTGCATTGTGGTTACGTCCCCTGAATATTGCATGCGAAATTTCAATGTACCATGGAACAATTTCAGGTTTTTACATTTACCATATTCCGTATAATTTTTCACCACATAGCCATTACATTATTTAATACAAAGCTGGCACCCTTATCTAGAGAGGGATGCAATTATTTCATTATACATGTCCATTGAAACAGCTTTCACTGGAGCAATGTCGGTTGAGTGCATTTCAACAGTGCAGTAGTCACCCAGAAATTAAACTGCAAACGTCTGCTCTTCAAAACTAGTGGAAAAAAAGCAGTGACCTCAAGTGACCTTAAACTCAAAACTGCGGTCTTCAACAACCTACTCCCCCCCCCCCGCCCCCCCGTCTTAGAGACAGAGCTTGTAACCTCCTTTGTGTTTTAGAAAGTTTCCCCCACCGCTTCTTCTGCAATGATTTTCATCAAAAATAATGTTTATTTAATTTAATTTTATTTTTAACTGAGCAGTGCAGTTGAAACAGGTGTATAGTAGACTGGAACACTGCGGCGGAAAAGCAGAACAGAACAGAAGATCAAGGCTCCTGCCTGCAATAGAGAGGGATCTACTTGTTCTTGTCCCATGACAGTTGCTAGCGGTTGCTAGGGGTTACAATATTTCTCACTCATCCTCTGGACGTAAAAATTATGTAGCGATGAACAGAAGGGCGGCTTGGATTCACATGCATGTGGTTGCAATAACGGTGGTATATATAGCCGTGCTGGGTATTATCTCTCCCTGTTGCTGCGTACATCAGCGCATTATTATATCTTGAATTTAGTTCACGTAAAACCTTACTGAAATACTGTGTTAACTCTGATGAGGTGCAATGACCCTTTTCAAAGGCAGCAGCGGTCATTAAAAAAGTGCGGTCTTCTCATTGGTTCATTTGGGAGAAATAAATTATAAAAGAAGCACTGTATGAGGGATTGGACCGCCTGAAAGCCTTCATTTCCCCCCTTTTTTTAGCCTGTGCATGCCCCAAAGCACATAAAATATAATTACTTCAAAGAGCACCATTGCTGTTAATAGAAAAGGCTAACAATCGTGAATTTTTAAATGAGTTCTAATGAGTGAACAAGTGTTTCTGTGGTAAAGCCATTGATTAAATTCTAACAATGCACAGAGTATGCCTGGGGCCTTCATTCTAAACTGCAGCACCTGGCCCCTGATAGGCTTAAGTCGTTAATTGTGGGGGAAAGGAGGTAGAAAAGAAAAACTACCGTGAGAGAAGATTAGGGCAAGGGAGGCATGGGCTGAGCCAGATGTGGGTTACCAGCCCGGTGTGCCCAGTGCATTGCATTTGAGCTTCAGCCATTAAAACGTGTAATTGCAGCATCTGGTCAAAATGTAGGTTTTTGAAAATAAATAAATAATTTTTTAAAAGCATCACTAAACATTTAAAGCTCCATTTTGAGTCTCTTGCCAGTGCACAGCTGTTGCAACAGCAGATTGGTATTTTGGAGTGGTGCAGAGAAAGGAGGCAGAAGGATGTTTGCGCCTAGGTTGGTATGTTCATTATTAGGGTGATTGCGAAGCAACACACAGTTGTTATCCGACAGTTAACCAAATTCTGTCCACCATCTCCTCGGACAACTTTTGAGCTAGATGCATCAAAACAACTCTGTCCCGACCGGTGTGCTTGTATACGACTTTCCAAAACTCAGAATAGTTTGCAAGATATTTTACATTATTCCTCAAAAGTTCCCAAAGATAATACATTTCCATGAGATGGCCAATAGATCCAATATAACCCAATCAGCCACTAGGTGCCGCTACCATTAAAATATGACCTTTAAATAACTTCCACACCCTAAGTCTGATTTTCACGAAACACCATACACATAATCTCCTGAATGCACTCTACTAATTAAAACATTAAAATCCATCTTGATTTAGAATTTTTGTCAGAACAGCTTTTCCTCTGTGGCACATTTGTTTGTTGATAGAAAAAAAAAAACAGACAGCGCTCACTAGAATGCTCATAAACTATTAATTTATTCCATAAATGTACGAAGCATGATAAGCACAGACGTTTCAGAGCAAGCTTTCTTCGGTATGCTAAATGTGCAAAAGAAAATTGGAAAAGGTCCAACCACATATGAATGTTGGCTAACTTCAGTGAAGGCTGAAGATGAAGTTTTAAGACGTTTGGGAATAAGAGCAGAAAATGAAAAATAGAAATTAATCCGATTTCCAAACACACACAGCGCGTCCACAGGGTGTGCACAGAAGGGAAAGTAGGAAAACACAATGGGTAGGAAAAAATACGACATCAGCAATATCAGCTTCACCTCCTTCAATTACTCATTTCTGAAGTCTGTTTCTTGTGCCTTGTAGGTTTCCCTTACCTGCCAATGCACACGTGACATAAATTACAAGCAGTAGTAGACAGATGGATTGTGATGCAATGAGATGCATATCTCACTTGTTTGTCAGTTATCCCTGTTCTGCATAACTCCTTGACTTTCCCAGACTCTTATCTTTCCGCAGAATGTGACAGATGACCATAACCAGAATGGATGACAACAGGCGGTTGCTACGAAATTTTGATGAGTTACTTCTTATTTTCCCGTCTTAGTTCCATTCCTTGCAAGTGGCAAAGTAGCACAGCTTGAGGAGACTTTGTAAAATGACTCATCATTCTAAAGCTTGAACTTTAAAGCTCCTACTCTAAAACTGTTGAAAAAATAGTACTTTTTAATATTTTCACCCACTACCTCACTGCCACAGACGGTCACAAATCTTGCTTTGTGTGAGGTTGCAATTTATTGTTTTGTGAAGGTGTCAGGCTGGGGTTTTTAGATTTACATTCAATAAATAACTTTTGTTTTATGCTGCGTTCCATTTCAGGATGGAAACAAAGGGAGTATATCCATACGAGAACTCCATGCAGTCAAGGACCCATTCATCTTACCTGGAGACATTTTTCTTCCGTCAGGAAAACAAGTTGTGCTCAGTTTAAACAGGTTTTGATGATTGTATATTACCAACCATAAAGATAAAGTGAAGAATATGAAAGAGATTATTTCATCAATATTTTATCTAGATACAGGAAAACTGTCATTCAAAACGACTTTGCTCAAAACATTGTGGCTTCATCTTTGTCAACCAGGAAGTCTAAACAGGGAGTTACTTTTCCACCCAGAAATATGCTATTTGGTTTGTTGGGAAACTTTTACTAATCTCTGAGAAAATGACACACACACACACACACACACACACACACACACACACGCACACGCACACACATAACACATATATATCTTAAACTTTGACAGACAAGTAGAAGGCCAAAATAATGCAAAAATAAACAGACGCTGCTGCATTTACACTGGAAAAATTAATAACATACAACTCAAGAATGTGCACTGCACTTTAAGCCTACATCGGGACCTTTAAATTAGGCTATGTAGCATTCGTTTTCCCAAAAGGCGGGTACTGAACTTCATGAACTCTATCTGACGGGTCAATCAAAATAATTGTAGCATTTAGGCTAGTCTTTGTATAAACCCAGTCTCATGTCAACATAAAAAGTGCAACGTATCATAATTTGCAATACCTTCCGATAAATGCATTCTGATCAGTCCAATTACGTTTGTAGATTGAAACGCAAAATACTCATTGTCTCTCTTTTTACCAATTTGCTCGCGGGTGTGAAAGCTATTCTAGTCACTGAGGTTGCATTTACCTGCAAATAATGCCAGTCAACCAAATAAAAACCAGCTTTGCTCACTAGTTGTTTCTTTCTTTCTCACTCTTTTAAATAATTTTGCTATTATTTATGCATTTTATTATTATAAGCCTTTTTTTATGAAGCACTTCGGGAGCCATATGATTTCTGGCAAAGAGCCAAGTATGGCTCGAGAGCTATAGGTTCCCGACCACTGCTATATACCATGCTATATATGCTCTATGACAAGCCTTTGACAAAAGCAAGTGTTGCTTCTCCCCATGTGCGCCCTCGTGCTTTCAAAAGGTGTAACGTCAATTCCTCCAACGTCTATTCATTAGACACTGGTGGAAATTAATAAAATGAAAATACTTGCAGTTGACTGATATTAATATAAAAATATTTGAGAATTCAGGTCCATGGCCTCCTCTGAACCTATATGCAAAGTTTCATCAAAATCGGATGAGGGGCTCGTTTCACGAAACCGATTTACGAGGATTTTCACTCGTAGATTGCAATTTCTTGTAAAAACACGTTTCACGAAAATGCATGCGCATCGCTCGCAAATCGCAAATATAAGTGCGACGACTACAGACCACTCGCACATCCAATTCTTTCATCGCAAACATGGCGTTTCCTTTGAGTGTGTGGAGACGGAGGCACGCTCCAGAAAGAATCTTCTTTGTGATCGCGCCCACCCTTTAGATAACAACGGAGATGAGATGTTCAAAAGAATTGTCTTTTACAAAAAAGTAATACATAAAAGTTTTTTTTATTTTTTTATTATACATAAGTACATCAAGTTTATTTAACATAAAGAATATTTAACATACTTTATAAAACTAAATATATATTTACAGTATTTCCAGGAACTAAACGTTGAACTACTTCTAAACTTGTATCCTAAATGGGTAGACTTTAAGTAACCTATTTGAAATTGTGATCTAAATTTACTTCTGCACTTTAAGTAGGCTAGCTATTACCTGGGATTTAGTTCAAAACAAGTGTAAAGGCATAGCCTACTTTTATAAACTTATTTTTTTGGAAGACCTAGATTTCCACGGCAAGAAATATTACTCTTATGCAACCTTCTTGACAGAGATAGGTCGACACTAACAGGAGAATGGCCTGGCAAGCTGTCCTGGCAACCGGCAGCTTTCTTGAGGTTGTCGGACAATGCCATGGAATAAGCAAAGAAAATCCCAGATGCGTCCGTCAGTTTCCAGAACCCAACACAGGAAAGGAGAGTTTTAAGTGGTCTCACAAAAGTCCTTGGTGCAATGGATCATTTGGAGCTATTTGTGTCACCACTTTGTGACATTACTGATGGCTTCTATGTGACAGTGGGTAGGTTTAATTTGAATAGCGTGGTCTGTGCTACATTCGGCCTACTGGGGAGACCTAATAGTGAAAATGAAATAAATAGTTCAAATTACATTTTTTTCTTGAAGGGCAAATGTAAATAGTGATGCTTTGGCCATTAATAGTTTTAATATCATAATTTACATTGGATTAAGGTCAGAAACAAGAAATTGCAACATAAGTTTGATTATTAAAAGTATTTTGAATATCTCAAAGATGGCAAAGTAACCTACACTGCCTGGCCAAAAAAAAAAGTCGCTGTTGCACCCGTCATGCATAGTGCCCACTGTCCAAGCCTCTGGAGGCAGTGTTATGATCTGGGGTTGCTTCAATTGGTCAGGTCTAGGCTCAGCAACATTATGCAGCAATAAAATGAAGTCAGCTGAGTACCTGTATGTACTGAATGACCAGGTTATCCCATCAATGGGCATATTCCAGGATGACAATGCCAAGATTCATCAGGCTCAAATTGTGAAAGAGTGGTTCAGGGAGCACGAGGAATCATTTTCACACATGAATGGGCTACCAGAGTCCTGACCTTAACCCCATTGAAAGTCTTTGGGATGTGCTGGAGAAGACTTTACTGAGTGGTTCGACTCTCCCGTCGTCAATACAAGATCTCGGCCAAAAATGAATGCAACTCTGGACGGAAATAAATGGTGTGACGTTGCATAAGGTTGTTGAAACAATGCCACAACGAATGTGCGCCCTAATCAAAACTAAAGGCAGTCCAAGAGTGTGCGACTTTTTTTTTGACCAGGCAGTTTATAATATATTAGCGATGCCTTTAGTTTCCATCTTGGGATAATTTACAGTTCGATACAAAGCCAAAATGAGGCAGGGGGATGAGAACGATTGCAGATTTATTGATTGCTTACATGAACGCGCTTTGCGAAATGCGCTCGTAACTTGCAATTGCGATTTCCACGTGAAACACTTCAAAAAGTACAGGAGAATTTGATTGCATCTCGCAGATCGCAGCTTGCACGTCGCAACTTTCAAGAAACGAGCCCCAGAACTGTAGGCGCTAAGGCTGTTACGGACGGACGGACGGGAGTGATTACAACAAACTCGCTCGCAGTCCTATGTGTGCTTTGTTCCTTTTCATCTTATTTTTGTTTTCTTGAGAAGTTTTACAGAATACAAAATATTAAACTGCATTTGTATCGTATTCTGACAAATCTGCGCCCACATTTTTAATAATTGAGCCGGGATACAGGGAATATATCATATAATATCCAAAATGTACAGAGGACATCATTGAAAATATTCACACATTATGACATTTATGTATGCTTTGAGGGTACCATTTAACATTCCCATGACCTTTCATTTTTCTGGGCTAAGTAAATGGGCAACATAAGCATGCAGATGGAACACTCTCGCTCAACACAGCTAAATTATTCAGGGATAAAGTAGGCACAGGAAGCTGAACCACTTTGTGAATGAATCAAAGGTACCTCTCCTTTCATGACTGGCCGAGTGTGGCTAAGGCAGACAAAGGCTCCTGAGGTAAAGAAAATACTTTTTTTCATGTCCTCAAATAAAACATGACATAAATTAATAAATACATCTGTCACTCCCTTACCCACCTATATAAATAAGTGAGGTTAAAATAGAACATAGAGGTATTTGTAACTGTCAATATTGTACAAACAAATGAGCCAATCTCTCCTCACAGCGATGTTAAGGAAAACGCTTCCTCACCATTGTGTCAAGGTGTGCCATATGCCTATCCATGAATAACCTTCCACTGCACACCAGACATTACATTACAGACACTTTTATCCAAAGTGCCGTACAATGGGCCTCACTCATGAAACGTGAGCAGAACGAATTTGTACGTAAATCGTTCGTATTAGTAAATTTGGTCGTACGATTGCAAAAAGCAAACACATTAGATTATGCCTATTAATCAATTGTAGGCTATGAACTTTAATTAGTCTCATAAGCGTAATTAATGCTCCCAGTACTATTTTTCTAAATTGGTCAAATTTAAATGCTAACTTATATGACGTTAAATATGCTGTTTAAAACACACATTTGACCAATTAACAAAATTTGCTTTAAATTGCCTACAGGTCTGTAGCAACCCAGCTAACAAAATTCGGTCCCCAGGACGTCTCGAAATGTCATCAGGACGTCGCCTTGACGTCTTTTTGTAGGGTTTTCTAAATGTTACGTGGACATCACCGAGAACGTTCTCGGGACGTTCTAGTAACGTCCCCCAGACATTAATTACATGACGCTATATTGTAACCAGTAACAGACGTTGCAGGAACGTCCCCGAATGTCCCATGAATGTTATGAGCACGTCATATCATAGCCGGATAGGGACGTTGCTTGAACATCCTGAAAAATTCTAATTAAATGTTACATTGTAACCAAACAGTGACCTTCCTAGGACTTTAATAACATCCTAGTAATGTTTTTAGGACATCCCTAGGGAACGTCACGTCATAACTTTGAGGGGACTAAAATGGTACGTCCCTAGCACGTCCACTGTTTGCTGGCCAGCATTGCAATGGCTGACCTTATGCTGTTGGAGGAGTTGGCTGTTTAGGAGAGAAACAAACGCATCTTTAAGATCGTGCAAAAGCGATTTGTTGGCTGAGAGTGCTATATGGCTCGTTTTTGGGTTTTTATGAAATTGACAACCTGCCCAGCAATGTTATTGGTGACGTAATTGTACTACACAAACGTAGCCTCAAGGCTCCATCCGAAGATATGTTTGCAAAATATGAATAGAAAGGGCTAAATTTACGATAATTAGGAACGTTTCATGAATGAGGCCCAATAAGAGCATAGCGAAGTGCATACTGAAGGTCAGAAACGGCAAACAGGTCAGATAAAGTACATTTCTATCATTATATCAGCTATCCATAGACATGAACAGGCATGAATCTAGTACACACAGTAAGCCATGGCTTACGTCTTAAGGCTAAGTCAGTGTGACATGATTTATTTGATAAAAAGACGTGTGCTTATCTATAGGAGAGTCACACAGGCACTGTCACTGGGGGCTGTGATTGAAGTCGACAATGTTTTAAACAAATAAAACGTGTGGCTATGAGTTTGGGACCAAGGGGATGTGATGCATGAATCTTGGGAAGAACACGGCTGGGCTTTAACACAGCTGTGTCCAGACCTGCAGTGGGACCCATCTGTTCCCCTTCAGTGGCCACTGAATCTGCACCACAGAAGAGAGGTTCAGACCTGAGCCAACCCAGCCCAATATTGGCGGGCCCCGTCCCTGCAGGTCTGGCTGCCCCGCCTTTTGTCCAACCGTCAGCGATTGTTTAATGAGAGTCAGCTGTGCGACTGAATGACGGCCCTTATTTTAACCGCCATTTTGAGCACCGACCTCCCACGCTGTGGTTCTGATGGTTCAATCAACGTCCATCACATGTCCTGAAGAGAGCCGTCGCATAGAAGTTGAACTTTCTTACATGTTTGTACTTCTGTTTTCTTTCCCAACCTCCAAACGCTGTTTCAAGTAATCTACTTCAGCAAATTAACACGGTCAAATAACTTTGTGTCAAATGTTCAATTTATGTTTTACATGTGAAACCCAACAGGTGATTATGGTTTACTATGTTAAGCAAAACATGATTTTCTCAATTGTGGAGGAGATAATGAGTAATAATATAGTGTGTTTCAGTGTATATACACGTACGTAAGTAAAAAATAAATATATATATATATTTTATTTTATTTTATTTTTTTAATTGACCCATTTTAAACATGTAGTAAAAAAGGAATGACACATTTGAGAGATGCATTTCATAACCAGTGACAAAAAACAGTATAATTGTGGTTTGTGCTTTGTGTTTTGATTTGCTGTTCATCTGTATTGGCTTTATGTATGTTTGCCTCTATGATTTATATAATAAGAGAAATAAATTCATAAGATGAAAAATTATTGCGAAAGCAATATTTTCATCAATAATAGTAATGGTGATGTAGTTAAAGCATTTCAGCATTTCACGATTTTCTTTTATTTTATATATATATTTACTTTTATGCGCTTGAGTGGTTGAACAGGTTGAACAGCACATAAATGGTATATCCGACTTTCTATATTCTTAGATGCTGACAAAGCCTTAACAGGCTAAGTGCTCCGATTACTCTCTCCCCCCCCCTCTTTTTGCGTTTCACTGTAATAAATAATCTATACTATCGACCATGAGAACACTTTTATTCTCTTGTGCTAAGAGAGAGCATGCTGATAGGGTCCAGGTCAGTTAGTCTATGCCTCCATGAAAGAACCGTAAAGGCGTGCAAAAAAAAAGCCATTTCATCGTGTGTGTGTATGTGTGTTTCACGCTACTCGTGTTAATCTTGCACTGTTGCTATTTAATCGCTGCCGCAGTTCAGAGAACAGGACAAGGTTATGTCCAATGTGGCCGAGTTGCTTATAAAACCAATATTCGGAAAGTAGTGTTTCAATGTCCAGAGGGCGAAAAGCAGTCCGGTCTTGGCCGTTTACTGTTCTGTGATGAGAAGCCACGTTGTTTATAGGTTTCTAATTATTTTCCGCGGCGGCAATTAACGGGGACATAAAAGTTTGGTCAGTCTGCCGCGCGTGACGGATGGCGCAGATTTGCCAGCGACGATCAGACGGAGCTCAGCGCCCCCGGCTCCGCGGACGCGGAGCGGGGGACGGCGTTCACTGCGGCCCGAACGTTATTCGCGACGACGCCCTCTCTTTAGAGAGGGGGCGCCTCGTGATGCACTTCAGGAGGAGCGTCCCTGTGCAGAACAATGGGAATAAATGCGATATCTCGTTGTAGTCATTTATTTATTTATTGTAGAAATGAAGGCATTTGATTGCTGTGATTTTCTTCCTGTGTGTGTATGGGGTGTGAAATTAACACCAGCCACTAGCCAAATGGCAGTAAAATTTTGATTGTGGCTGGTAAGATGTTTACTCTAGCAGCCACTTTGGCCAGTAACCAAACAGTATCTGTTATATTTCCATTATATTGTAAGTTGTATTGAAAGTTAATGTGGCTGGTAAAAAGGAAAAACTAATTTCATACCCTGGTGTGTATGGGGGGGGGGGGGGCTATCATGTGCCCTTTGTTTTAACACCTTGCCTCTCATGGCCACTGATCAATAAAACATGTGCTTTTATAGGTGTGAAACATCATGGCGGCATTACTCCAAATGTCACTGAGCCTCAGTACAGATCCGGGTCACTCCGGGGCGTCTTGCTTGACCTCATCGAGTTCCTGGCGCCATCGCCCCCTTGTTTGAGGCCATGGACGAGTGAGGCACCGTTAAAACTCCGCTACCGCAGACATTAACGTTTAACGTTAAAACGGTTCAAGCTGCTCCGCTCTGAGAACAATCAACTGAATATTCAGAACTACCCCCGAGGTTATATTCAAAGCAATAATACGGTTTCCTTATGTTCTTTTGATTCGACGCGTTGCCCGCGTTTGTGATTTGGTTGAGCGAACTGTGGCTTCGACCTTTGAGATTTCTCACAATTTGGCGCAATATCAAGCGCGGAGACACACGGATCACCATATTGTTCATGACGCTGTGAAGCGGATTACATAAATGCCGGTGTTTGATCAATTCTGCCAGGCGTACCCTTGACACACCGAGCGCAGCGCACAGCTTCTGGATGAGTGAATAGAGAAGCATTCTTCTGAGATTTGACAGGAGAGAGTGATAAAAGGAACAAAACACAGAGGCAGCTCTCTTACAACAGCTGCGAACTCCGAATGAGCTAAACACACATTTCATGTGACCAGCTGGAGCTAATGGCATGGAACCACTCACATCTGCCCTTCAAAAGCCACCGGCTTTAAAGAGGGCATGC
>CM056380.1:58184643-58204643 GCA_029718625.1 Synaphobranchus kaupii | reverse complement strand
AATGCTCATCTGATGCTTTAAAATGTGCATATTACCCAGCCTACAGCCTTTTTGCTCACAGAGTATTTTTTAAATCAAAACAGAGGCCTTCTTCTAGTTTTATCCAAAACGTATGCCCCATTCCACACTAATTTTTAGATTCTCTGTTCAGGTTTGTGAATGTCATTTATGTCATACTTGTTTGTGATTGTATATAAGTAGTGTGTTGGAAATGTGTGGATGTGTGCTGCTATTTTTAACTTTTAATTTTGACATTTCTTTTTAGCCCCTACCCCCTTCCCTCAAGAGGCTTTGCCTTTTGCCAGGCCACCTTTGTAAATAAAAATGTGTTCTTAATGACTTGCCTGGTTAAATAAAGGTTAAATAAAAATAAATAAATAAATAATCAAACAAAAACCATTATTATTAGTATTATTATTATTATTAATAATAATGAAATCAGGGCAGCACGGTGGTGCAGTGGTTAGCACACACAGCAAGAAGGTACCGAGTTCGAATCCCGGCCGAGGGCCTTTCTGTGTGGAGTTTGCATGTTCTCCCCGTGTCTGCGTGGGTTTCCTCCGGGTACTCCGGTTTCCTCCCACAGTCCAAAAGACATGCAGGTTAGGCTAATTGGAGACTCAAAATTGCCCATAGGTATGAGTGTGTGAGTGAATGGTGTGTGTGCCCTGTGATGGATTGGCGGCCTGTCCAAGGTGTGTTCCTGCCTCTTGCCCGATGCATGCTGGGATAGGCTCCAGCACCCCCCGCGACCCTGACCAGGGATAAGCGGGTTAATGGATAATGGATGGATGGATAATGAATTCATATGAATGATGTTATAAACATTTTTTTTCTAATGTAAAAAGGATTAATGACCTCAACGTACATACAGTATATGTAATTGCATGCACATTCATACATTTAACAGGTATATGTGACTCTATATAGAAAGTATATTGTTTCAGATTCTATTTCATTCAGGACATAAAAAGTACAAAAACCCTCTGGTAGTGTATGCTGGATAATAAGTAAATTACACCCAATCTAATTGTACAGGATATGCAAATTTAATTGCCTAACATTTGAAGCAGTTTATTTTACAATATGACAGCACCTGTACTATGGTACTGCCATTTTATACATCTATTACTTCTCAATTGTATTGTTTTAAAACAGAATTGTGACTGTTAACAGCGTTGGGGTGTTAATGGGGCATGGCAATGGTGACAAACGCTTTCTATTAACACTGCAGTGCCACTTCAAATTTGAAGGTGTTAATTCACGTGGGGTCCTTTGTTTCTGCTACGGCTCTGATTTTACACTTGATTGGCACCTCCGTCACAGCATGTGACCGCAGAAAGACGCGTCAAGTAAGAGGACTCTTATTACAGTTCCTCGTCATTTCTCGCCACTTGTTTTTTTTTTTATGAAATGAACATTTTGTTCCCCTTTAAAATTCTACCCCATTCCACCCCTCCACCATTGACAGCAGTTTTTAATGAGCATGTTTTGCATATAAAATGGTTAAAAATTCACAGAAATACCGAGAGAGAAAGTGTCGCGGCAGAAAACCATTGATGTGTAATGTGCACAAATAAAGTTGCATAACTAGAACAGTTTAATGTTCTTAAATCACTAAAAAGGGATTTGAAATCAATCCAGTTTCCTCCCCACAGTATGGACATGGAGATATCGTATAAAGCACCACCTATATCCAACTAAAGAACAATCGTCACATTGAACTTTGACAAATTCTGCAGATTAGAAGCACAGAGTAAATGAATGGATAAACATGGATGAACATATTTTCTACAGAAATCATGCTGGGTTTAGGAATATTAGCAAATTTGGCTAACCCCCCCAAACAAAACACAACATCCTGAGAGCAATTCCACATGTAACGCTAACTCTGAGCCTGGGCTTCGGAACAGACAAATATTATATTTGTATATTCACATGATAATTCCAACCGTTAATTATCTCGTTTCTATGGCCATGGCTATCACGTACTATGACTGCTTTAGTCGATGTCCAAGCTCTCTTCTGGACAGCGCACAAAGCGCCTCCTTGATTTTTGTCCCTTTTTGACTTATTCATCTCCACCCTCATCAATAAGTTTGCGAAAAAGATAAAAGTTTATGGTGAAAGCATTATTTTTGTCTCCTATGCGGACGATTAAAGTGTCCCCCACTCAGAATCAAGTGCTCTGAACAAGCTACTCTCTGTTTTAATCTGGCCTAAAGATGTTTGTTTTCAAAGGGAATTTCCATAGTTTGTTTTCAGGGAACAGCTGAATCATTAAAGGGGTTCAAGTCTCCCGGATTCAAAGCTGCTGGCTGCACTGTGATGAGTACTTCAACAGAATCTGGTAGTCCTCAAGCCATGCCAGAGAGGTGTTTCCATATATGTACTGTGTGTGTGTGTGTGTGTGTGTGTGTGTGTGTGTGTGTGTGTGTGTGTGTGTGTGTGTGTGTGTGTGTGTGTGTGTGTGTGTGTGTGTGTGTGTGTGTGTGTGTGTGTGCGCGCGTGCGCGCGCGCGCGCGCGCGCTGCGTGCGTGCGTGCGTGCGTGCGTGCGTGCGTGCGTGCGTGCGTGCGTGCGTGTGTGTGGAAAGAGAGAGAGGCAGAGATAATGTGTGTGTTTGTGTGCATGTAGACAGAGAAAGAAAAGAGAGAAAGAGGGAGAGATAATGTGTGTGTGTGTGTGTGGAAAGAGAGAAAAAGAGCCAGAGATAATATATGCGTCTGTGTGTGTGTGTGTGTGTGTGTGTGTGTAGAGGGAGATATCAGCACGCTTCATGATAGCCTGGCTCACGCGACTATCCTCATGACACAAGCCTTTTAAATTTCCTTCCCAGCTTAAGTGTGTAGAAGACAAACCCAGAGTGGAGCAGCGGTATTACTCTACGAGGTTTGACTAATGAGGAGAATATTAATAATGCCGCTCTAACTATACTTCAGAACATGCTATTTTGGACCTCCCTCAGGGACCTTGTTGTTTGTGTTCAGCTCTTTCTCCCATGGTAGGTAATGAACTCGAGAGAAGGGAGCTTCATCCCGAGCTCCAGTATCTTCTCAGTTGGGTCTTCAGTACTTCATGTTACATAATTTATCTAGGACAACTACCAAATATTTTTCTTCAATATGCGGTCTTTTGCCATAGTGCACATTACATTACATTATTTATTTGCTCACAGAGTGCCTCATCCGGCCAGCATACCAAGGTTGCATGTTCATGCAACGGGAGCGTGAACATGCCCTTTTTATTCTCCGCCTCTTCAAATATGTCACCAGCTTTGGTCCCACCCCTGCCACATCCCCTCTGCCACTGGACATACATGCAGTGCTCGGGCTTCAGGTATGTATAGGGCCCAGAATGTGTGTATGTGTGTGTGTGTGGAGGGGGGGGGGGGGGGGGGGGGGGGTCAATATATCAATCCCAATAAAATCCTTATATCACAAAAATACTTACAGTATATATTGTATACTGTCACATACACTGTACTCTATGTGCCTTTTCATATTATATTACCATGGCATGTCACCTTGATGTACAACATTCCTCTTGTCAGACATGACTGCCATTGGATTCAGATGAATAGAAAACTATACTAGTTGGCTGTCATTTCAAAAATGCTGAAAAGGAGTGACTAATTGGCATATTAATCCATATCACCTTTAGGTAAAGATCACAATCCTGGGGCCAATGTCACTATCAGCCTGGCATTGATTGTTTGATGCCGAGGGTTCTGTGTCAAAATAAATGCTGTATAATGAAAGTCCCATGAATCTGTGCAGCGTATTTACTTATTACGTTGTCTGGAGCAGCATGCTAGCACTTTACAGCTCTCCTTATTTACTTACTTCACAGGGAACTGTGAACTGCGGAGTAATTACCTGAGAGGAGAGAGGCTGGTTCAGCCAATGAACAGCCATCTGCAGACAGCGTTAGTAGAAATAGAGAAGGAAATGAGGGACAGAGGGGTTCTAATTGAGGGACAGCGTTGCTTTTTGGCGAAAGGAAACTGTCAACAAATAAGAGCTGAAATTAGAGAACGGCATCCTGTTTCATTCAGGGGAAGGAGAGGCAGAAAAAAAAAGCATTAAAAGCTGTTGTCAGAGCGATTATGCCCCTGTTCACAGAGAGAGAGGCGCTCTGTAAACTCAAAATCAGTGCCGGAATGCCTGACGAGGGCAAGCACATTCGCGGATGACTCATATTCAATGACCGGATGACTCATCGTCATTGCCACGACTGCGACACCTTGTACATGCGTGTGCATGTGCGTATGTGGGCTTGCGCGAATGTGTGCAAGTGACAGGGCAGGTTGTTTTATTGACTGTTGACGCATGGCGGCAGTATTTTTCAGTGTTTTCTGTAGTCTAACTGAATAAATGTCAGATCTACCAACGTGGTGTCACCCGTACTTGTAACATAGCGACGCTTCTGTAATGTTACGCTCCCTTCCTGTCCGTTTTCCGTGTTTTCCTGTTTTCCCTCCGTGTCATGTTGGATCCCTTTGTCCGTGTTTTCCCCGCTGCTGCGGACTAGGCGTGTCCTTCCCTGTCTTGTTCGTCTGGTTGTTTTGTCTTACTTCCGCCTTTCACTCCCTCCCCCTCGTTGCATGCATTGCCTCACCTGGTGTCTTGCAATCACTCCCGGTTTATGTTCACACCTGTACCGTATTTAGTCCTGTCAGTTAGCTCACTATATAGTCTTTCGGCTGGCTGCCAGTCGGCGCCAGTTCGTTAACTATCGTCACTTGGTGTTAGTGCTCGACTCGTTATCTGGTCTCCCTGCGTGAACTATTCGCTTAGTTGTGGAATGTGTTTCCCGTGCAGCTTAAGTTCTTCGCAAAACTACGGATTGGTAGTTTACCTCCCGCACAATTTCCTGTCATTTGGTGTAGCTAACCTGTTTCCCTTCTCCTCCATCTAACCCTGCACCCATTCTCCCGTGGCAGTGTTCGTTTTCCCCGTGTTCGTTGTGTGTGTTGCGGTACCTCCACCTCCAGCGCGTGTAGGCTCCGGGGTGATTCGTTACCTGGCTACCCTCCAGTTGTTCCTGTCCGACCGAAGAAACCACCCAGTTCTTCGGCGCCGGCTCCTGGAGCTCTGGAGACAGTCAGCTACTTACGGACCTACCGCAGCTGCGCCACATCACTCTGTCCTGCCGTGCTACATCAAACCACCTGACTTCCAAACCCGGCACCTCCGTGAGAACCTCCCGGTCTTTCCCGTGCCTTCCCTTGCACTAACCCCCCTCTGTTGTTTTGTTTCTCTGTACCGGTGCAGTCAGTCCGGTCCAGTTCCTGCCCTGCCGTAGTGAGTCGCTCCCCTGCCAGTTCCAGTCCAGTCCAGGCGTGAGTTGTGCAAACTACTCGCTCAAGGTCCAGTTCCGGTTTGGAACATTCCGTTTCATACACGGATTCCTGTGTGGACCTCCCGTTCCAGTCCAGTCCAGTTCCGGTTTTGGAACATTCCGTTCCAGAACCCGATTCCCGTGTGGACCTCCCGGTCCAGTTCCAGTCCAGTCCAGTTCCGGTTTGGAACATTCCGTTCCAGTACCCGATTCCCGTGTGGACCTCCCGGTCCAGTTCCAGTCCAGTCCAGTTCCGGTTCGGAACATTCCGTTCCTGAGCCAGATTCCCGTGTGGACCACCCGGTCCAGTTCCAGTCCAGTCCAGTTCCGGTTTGGAACAGTCCGTTCCAGATCCTCCAGTCCAGCTCCGGCTTGGAGCAGCCCGCCCCGGGCTTCCAGGCGCAAGACCTCTGTACATTCTGTGTTTGCCTTTCCTGTACAGTGTTGGGACTACCCCAACACTTAATTTATTAAAAACACCCCTTTGTGAAATCTGTCTCCTGGTCGTTGCACTTGGGTTCGTCCCGTAACAGATACGTAACAGAACGAACTGGCCAAAAACATGGACCCAGCCGACCTGGAGCAGATTCGGCACGCCTTCTCCTGCCAAACTGCGGTCAGCGACCAACAGGGCCGTCGTTTGGACGACGTGTTGGAAGTACTGAGGGGCATCACGGAACAAGTGACGCAGCTGTCTCTTCACCAGCCGCTTCCGCGTATTCCATTGGGCTCTACACCGCCCGTACCGGATCCTCCGGCGGACCCTCCTGTGTCCACTTCATTTCGTGAGCCTCGCGTACAACATCCTGAGTTATTCCGCGGGGAATTGGGGAAATGTCGCGAATTTCTTATGAAATGCGACATTGTCTTCCGGATGCAGCCCTCCTCCTTCGCCTCCGACCCATGTAAGATCGCGTTCATTATGAGCAGCCTGGGAGGAGGTGCCCTGGAGTGGGCTACATCCATCTGGGATAGCCAAGCCGCGCTCTGCAACAACTTCGCTGCCTTCACCGCCGAGATGCGGCGCGTGTTTGACCACCCTACCTGTGGGCGAGATGCAACTCAGCGCCTACTTCAGGTCCGTCAAGGGAGTCGTAGCGTCGCGGAGATGGCCATCCAATTTCGTACCCTCGCCGCGGAGTCCGGATGGAACGACACCGCCCTTCAGGGGGCTTTCCGCCAGGCACTCAGCGAGGAGCTTAAAGACCAACTAGCCACCCGTGAGGAATCCACCTCCCTCAATAGCCTGATTAGCCTGGCCATAGCAGTCGACAACCGTCTTCGTATCCGGGCCCGTGAGCGTGGGGGGAATCCCGGTCACCTTCCTCACATACGCTCTCACCCTTCTGCTTCTGGATCCAGGGCGGCGTCTGGGGTCTCCGAAGAGGAGCCCATGCAACTGGGCAGAGTTGCGGTCAACTCTGCAGAGCGCCAACGTCGCCTGCGATCCAGGTCTTGCTTCTATTGTGGCAAACCTGGCCACCAGATCGCCTCATGTCCCATCCGCCCAAAAGAATAGGCTCGCCAGTTAAACTGGGCGTACTGACGAGCCCTATCATACCCTGCCATGCAGCCCAGAATCGCCTGGTTTTCAAGGCCACTCTCCTGTGGAGGGACAAGTCCGAAGTCTCGTCGGCCCTCATCGACTCTGGAGCCGACGCCAACTTCATGGACACCACCTTCGCCCAGAGGGCCGGCATCCCCACGGAGCTTCTACCCTCTCCCATTACTGCCTTCGCCTTAGACGGTCGGAGTCTGGGGTTAGTGACCCACTCCACCGTTCCCTTACAGCTCGTCCTTTCCGGCAATCATCGGGAGAGCATTCAACTCCTCCTCATCAATTCTAAACAATCAGCCATAGTTTTAGGGCAGACCTGGCTCCGTCTCCATAACCCGCACATCGACTGGCAGGGCGGACGCATCCTGGCGTGGAGTGGCCACTGCCTGGCTAGCTGTCTCCGCTCCGCTCTTCCCCCTCCGGGGTCCAAGAATCCCAGCACCAACCTACCCGAACCCGATATGTCCACCGTTCCCAAGCAATATCACGACCTCGGTCTCACCTTTTCGAAATCACGTGCTCTGTCCCTACCTCCTCACCGCCCTTACGATTGTTGTATTGATCTGCTGGCGGGAGCCAAACTTCCGTCCGGCCGTCTCTACAGTCTGTCGGGACCAGAGAAACTCGCCATGGAGGAGTATATCCATGAGTCCCTCGCCTCGGGCATCATCCGTCCCTCCTCTTCTCCGGTTGGTGCTGGGTTCTTTTTTGTAGGGAAAAAGGACGGCTCACTACGGCCCTGCATCGACTACCGGGGACTCAATTCCATCACCATCCGCAACAAATATCCTCTCCCCCTCATTAACACTGCTTTTGAACCCCTCTCGCAGGCCGTCATTTTTACCAAGCTCGACCTCCGTAATGCGTACCACTTGGTGCGCATACGGGAGGGGGATGAGTGGAAGACTGCCTTCAATACCCCGTTGGGCCACTATGAGTACCTGGTGGTCCCTTTCGGCCTTACTAACGCCCCGGCAGTCTTCCAGGGCATGGTGAATGACGTACTGCGAGACCTATTGGGTAAGACTGTTTTTGTTTACATTGACGACATTTTGATTTTTTCTAAGTCCCCTCAGGAGCACATTCTCCATGTCCGGGAGGTTCTCCAGCGGCTCCTCGAGAACCAGCTCTTCGTCAAGGCGGAGAAGTGCTCCTTCCACGTCTCTTCAGTCCCGTTCCTCGGCTTCATTATTGAGGAGGGCAGTATCCGGGCGGATCCGGTCAAAGTCAAGGCGGTGACGGAATGGCCCCAACCCACCTCTCGTAAGCACCTACAACAATTCCTTGGTTTTGCTAATTTCTATCGTCGTTTTATCCGTAATTACAGTGTCATTGCTGCCCCCCTTACCAAACTTACCTCCACTGCTTTTTCTTTCTGTTGGAACTCCGAAGCCCAGCGTGCTTTTGAACAGCTCAAAACACGGTTTTCCTCAGCCCCTATTCTTTGCCACCCTGATCCCTCCCGCCAATTTACGATTGAGGTGGATGCCTCCGACACCGGCGTGGGGGCCATTCTGTCCCAACGTGCCGCCTTGGACAACAAACTCCATCCCTGTGCCTTTTTCTCCCGGAGGCTGTCCTCCGCTGAGCGAAATTATGATGTCGGGGATCGGGAGCTTCTTGCCATTAAGCTGGCTCTTGAGGAGTGGCGCCACTGGCTGGAGGGGGCAGGTACCCCCTTTGTTGTTTTAACTGACCACCAAAATTTAATTTATTTAAGGTCTGCTAAGAGGCTGAATGCTAGACAGGCTAGGTGGTCACTTTTCTTTGCCCGGTTCAATTTTTCGTTATCCTATCGCCCCGGTTCCCGCAATATTAAGGCGGATGCCTTATCCCGTGTGTTTTCCCTTCCCTCCAGTCCTGCTGACCCCGAACCCATTCTTCCAGCGTCCTGTATGGTGGCTGCGGTCTCCTGGAGGATTGAGGAGATCGTGAGGTCCGCCCAGACTTCCCACCCTGACCCCCGTAATAACCCTAACCCATCCCTGTTTGTTCCCGACTCCGTCCGCTCCCAGGTCCTTGAGTGGGTTCACGCCTCCTGCCTGGCGTGTCACCCAGGTGTTGCCAGAACGACCACCCTCGTCAGGAGGAGCTTTTGGTGGCCCACCCTCAAGGAGGATACCCGTGCTTTTGTCCTGGCCTGCCCAGTATGCGCCAGGAGCAAGGCTTCCCACCAGCCTCCCTCTGGTCGTCTCCTTCCCCTCCCTGTCCCGGGCCGTCCTTGGAGCCACATTGGGGTGGATTTTGTAACCGGTCTGCCGTTGTCAGAGGGCAACTCTGTCATTCTGACAATTGTGGATCGGTTCTCCAAGGCGGTTCACTTCATTCCCCTCCCCAAGCTCCCGTCCGCCCTCGAAACGGCGGAGCTCCTGGTGGTACATGTGGTCAGGCTGCACGGGATCCCATCCGATATTGTGTCGGATCGTGGGCCCCAATTCTCCTCCCAGGTCTGGAAGGCGTTCTGTGTAGCCCTGGGGGCCTCGGCCAGTCTGTCGTCTGGCTTCCATCCCCAGTCGAACGGCCAGGCAGAGAGGGCGAACCAGGACCTGGGGGCCGCCCTGCGGTGCGTCACGGCTCGCAATCCCGCCTCCTGGAGCCGTTTCCTCCCCTGGGTGGAGTACTCTCACAACTCCCTTAAGAGTACCTCCACCGGGTTATCCCCTTTCGAGTGCTCGTTAGGGTACCAACCCCCTCTCCTGTCGGTCCAGGAGGCAGAGGTAGCAGTCCCCTCTGTCAAAGCCCACATCCTCAAATGCAAGCGCATTTGGAGGCTTGCACGCACCGCACTCCTACGTTCCAATTCCCGGTCACAGCGTCTGGCGGACCTGCACAGGACCGCAGCCCCCAAGTACAGGGCCGGTCAGCAGGTCTGGCTGTCCACGTCCAACATTTCCCTTCCCTCCTCCTCTAAAAAACTTCGGCCCCGGTTCATTGGTCCCTTCCCTGTTGTATGTCTTGTCAACCCAGTTTCCGTCAAACTCTCCCTCCCTGCCTCCCTCAAAGTTCACCCCGTTTTTCATGTTTCCCAAATTAAGCCTGTCGCCTCCAGCCCCCTCAGTGCCCCTACCCTCCCTCCTCCACCTGTCCGGGTCATCAACAACGCCCCGGCCTACACGGTGGACCGCATCATCGACATCCGCCGTAAGGGTCGGGGTTTCCAATACCTCGTGGACTGGGAGGGGTATGGTCCTGAGGAGCGGTCATGGCTCCACAGGGGCCTCATCCTGGATCAATCACTGATCCAGGATTTCCACAGTCGCTTCCCATCCAAGACCAGGCCGCCAGGTACGCCAGGTGGCGTACGTTGAGGGGGGGGTACTGTAATGTTCCGCTCCCTTCCTGTCCGTTTTCCGTGTTTTCCTGTTTTCCCTCCGTGTCATGTTGGATCCCTTTGTCCGTGTTTTCCCCGCTGCTGCGGACTAGGCGTGTCCTTCCCTGTCTTGTTCGTCTGGTTGTTTTGTCTTACTTCCGCCTTTCACTCCCTCCCCCTCGTTGCATGCATTGCCTCACCTGGTGTCTTGCAATCACTCCCGGTTTATGTTCACACCTGTACCGTATTTAGTCCTGTCAGTTAGCTCACTATATAGTCTTTCGGCTGGCTGCCAGTCGGCGCCAGTTCGTTAACTATCGTCACTTGGTGTTAGTGCTCGACTCGTTATCTGGTCTCCCTGCGTGAACTATTCGCTTAGTTGTGGAATGTGTTTCCCGTGCAGCTTAAGTTCTTCGCAAAACTACGGATTGGTAGTTTACCTCCCGCACAATTTCCTGTCATTTGGTGTAGCTAACCTGTTTCCCTTCTCCTCCATCTAACCCTGCACCCATTCTCCCGTGGCAGTGTTCGTTTTCCCCGTGTTCGTTGTGTGTGTTGCGGTACCTCCACCTCCAGCGCGTGTAGGCTCCGGGGTGATTCGTTACCTGGCTACCCTCCAGTTGTTCCTGTCCGACCGAAGAAACCACCCAGTTCTTCGGCGCCGGCTCCTGGAGCTCTGGAGACAGTCAGCTACTTACGGACCTACCGCAGCTGCGCCACATCACTCTGTCCTGCCGTGCTACATCAAACCACCTGACTTCCAAACCCGGCACCTCCGTGAGAACCTCCCGGTCTTTCCCGTGCCTTCCCTTGCACTAACCCCCCTCTGTTGTTTTGTTTCTCTGTACCGGTGCAGTCAGTCCGGTCCAGTTCCTGCCCTGCCGTAGTGAGTCGCTCCCCTGCCAGTTCCAGTCCAGTCCAGGCGTGAGTTGTGCAAACTACTCGCTCAAGGTCCAGTTCCGGTTTGGAACATTCCGTTTCATACACGGATTCCTGTGTGGACCTCCCGTTCCAGTCCAGTCCAGTTCCGGTTTTGGAACATTCCGTTCCAGAACCCGATTCCCGTGTGGACCTCCCGGTCCAGTTCCAGTCCAGTCC
Organism: Synaphobranchus kaupii; assembly: GCA_029718625.1. NCBI lineage: Eukaryota > Metazoa > Chordata > Actinopteri > Anguilliformes > Synaphobranchidae > Synaphobranchus > Synaphobranchus kaupii. The sequence goes on along the minus strand of CM056380.1, from coordinate 58,193,335 downwards.
AGTTCCGGTTTGGAACATTCCGTTCCAGTACCCGATTCCCGTGTGGACCTCCCGGTCCAGTTCCAGTCCAGTCCAGTTCCGGTTCGGAACATTCCGTTCCTGAGCCAGATTCCCGTGTGGACCACCCGGTCCAGTTCCAGTCCAGTCCAGTTCCGGTTTGGAACAGTCCGTTCCAGATCCTCCAGTCCAGCTCCGGCTTGGAGCAGCCCGCCCCGGGCTTCCAGGCGCAAGACCTCTGTACATTCTGTGTTTGCCTTTCCTGTACAGTGTTGGGACTACCCCAACACTTAATTTATTAAAAACACCCCTTTGTGAAATCTGTCTCCTGGTCGTTGCACTTGGGTTCGTCCCGTAACAGATACGTAACAGCTTCTGCCCAAGTGTCGCTCCTCTGATGCCAAAGGTAGCCTTTTGCGTCGTATATTGACGTAGCCTTTTGCGTCGTACATTGGCAGTTGTCGTACATTGACCAGATATCATGATCAAAGCCTTCGCCATAGTAGGATTTGTAAATTTGCGACCGAGTGCGTCAACATGATGACGCAAAAGGCCTCCTTCTGCGTCCAAAGGATGACGCCGTAGGCTGCTGCCCACGCGTCACTTTATGACGCCTTGGGAATGAGAACAGCCTGGATCTACACTAACACTAAAACTGCATCGGAATTTTAACCAGCGTTTTCTTTGGGACCATATAAGAGAATATCACCATACGGGTTGATCTTCCACCATGAGGTGGGGCCATTTTGTTCCAGAGGTTCCAAAAAGACTATGGGTGGAGGCTATGCACAGTTTGGAATTTCGCCAATTGAAGACCCGTGCACGGTGCTCCGTCTCTAGGACAACCGTCCAAGCTCTTTTCCCTGTGAGTAAGGGGTGCCAAAGTTTTGGGAGGCACGGGTGCTCGGATGTGTTCCATCTATTACAGCTCCCGTGGTGCCACCGGTGTTCCGGGTCCTTCAGCCCCAGCAACGGGCAGGCCGCCCAGTCCATTGCCCGTTTAATTAGATGGGCAATGAGCCCTCTCTCGACCCAGTTGGGGTAACAGGGTCCCCGCTCGTTCATTACGCTTCCCCCGTGCGAGGCCATGGTACGGACGGCCCAGGGCCTTTGATCGGCATAACTAAACACTAGTCACTCAAGTGGAATTGACCACTGACACCCCACCACCCTGACCGCAACTGTACCGCTGACTGAATCCAGGCTCTCTCTGGCACGCGGTGACTATAATGACTCATTACAGTGGGCTCATGGGTAAAGACCATGCGAGACCTACAGAGAGGAGATGCGCAGAGAGAGGGGAGTGAACGAGCCAGCTGCTACTCCGCTGTTTTCCTTTAGAGAGAAAAAAAAAAGAAAAAAGAAAAAAAATATGCCAGCTAATTATTTTGACTCGAAATGAGCTTATAGGATTGATCCATGGAAGAAAATCCATTCTGTTTACTCTGCAGGCTCGAGAGAGAGAGAGAGAGAGAGAGAGAGAGAGAGAGAGAGAGAGAGAGAATCAGAATGCAACTGATGGAGACACAATGGTAGTATGTATCGGCACCCTCCTAGTATCATTAATACTGCTTCAGTCAAATAACCAACAATTCATCATGGTTCTGGGAATATGCTACTGAGGTTGTGCGTTCATGTGTCTGTTTGTGTGTATTTGCGGACGGTGGTATGTCGGTAACGCTGCCATATGCCCTGTTGAAAAATTAATCGACTCAAACTCTGAGATTTAGACGCAAGCCTGAGTTTCGTTCCCCCGATTATGCATGATTCAGCATAGGCTGCAGTCAGTCAACGGCAATGCTTCAGGTCATTAAAAAATGCGCACCTTATTTTCCAGAAAAATGATGGCTGTGGGGATCTAATGATCTGACTCAACAATCTCTGTTTAACACTGTGGGCCCAGTTGTTATCTGGTTCAGTGTGTAAGTGTGGGGGTAGGCTATGGCTTTTCTCAGTTCTCAGCACTTAGGAAAAAAAACTGGGGGGAAAAAAAACATGCAAAAGCGGGAAAAATGCCACGGGCGTCGTATCCAACTTTTGGTTTTGTTACACGATGCTTAATTAAGGGAACGAAATAGGGCAACGCTTTATATTAAGGTCACATGAATTAACCATTGGTAAAACATTATTTCCAATTATTGATGTTATTAACACCAACAAATAGCTTTTTTATGTCCTAAAACACTCTGCTCACCCCATGTGAACTGCTCTTGAAGGCTCACAAAGCATTATTTACTGCCATTAAGCAACAGTAGTGGCTTTTCAGTGTCTGTCATAAAACCATTTATAAGCAGTATTTGATGTCTACTTTATGGTAGGCACTGCAATAAAAGTTAATAACGTATTAATAATGAATTAATCTATGATTAATTATTTTGGAAGAGCAACAAGAATATTGGCACATCCAGCCGTAAACACAGGTGCTGGGTCCAAAAGAAGTAACTCAAGCTTTGTTTGAATTAATAATAATAAAAAAAATAATTAAATTGATCCATACACTGATTCCATGCCTCCGTGTTTTTTTTTTACATGAACAGCCTTTTTACCTGCATGTCTTACTACATGTTAACTGGCATGCGCATTCGTTTATGCAAATGACATTGGTGTTAACATAAAATATGCCATGTATTTTGAAGGGTCGTGACGTACCTTACACTGGTCAGACAGTTCATTCTTCATAGTTCTGGCTTTGGAGAAAGTAAACAGCCAGAGATGTTTAGCAGGTCAGATTCTGAGGGCCTGTGTGGGGAGTCTAAAATGGGTCTCTGACTTGGGTTGGAGTTTTGTTCCAGGGTTAGCAAATGATCTGCATTGACCTCGGATGCTGTAGGGAAATACTGGGTGATGTGTAGGACATTTAACCTGCCCCTGTACATTACTGTGCTTTGGTTGCAGACAATTGCACTGAGATGCATTAAACAATGGCTGTCTTTACATGCACACCAATACCCAGATTATTGGGCGTGATCAGTTCATGCCAGTACTTAGATTATTACGTACACATGGATATAAGTAATGCTATTACTCCACCGTGTTGACATGATTCTTTTCATAATCAGAATATTCTCAACAGAAATAGTGTACTAACTGCTTTCTGTTGCAAGGACAAAAATGTCCCGCCAATAAAAATTTGCCTGGGCGGTACCTTCAGGCTTTCACTTTTGGTGAGAGCCCAAAGCATCATTTTGCATCACATAGCTTTTGGCTCTACCAGTGTAAAGTAATTCCACAATGTGAACGTACGACAAATGTTGTTATTCGTCCATCAATAAACTTGAGAATGTCAAGCTCTTTCAGTTGGTTTAACACAAAAATTAGTTTCCTCATCAGAGCAAAAAGTGCCGAGCCTTCTTTGACATGACATGGCAGCCGAGCTCGTTTTCATTCGGGATCTGTGGCTTCCGCTTGACATGCACAGTTTCACAAAGGCGAAAGAAATCGGAGTAAAAAAAGTTTGTCAAAAATCCAGGTGTCTTAATTGGGTTTTGAATACAACGATTGTGACCTTACGTCGATAAAGATAACCCGATAAAGGCGTTTAAATGACCATTTAAATCATCAGAGTATTGCCATAATCGGGGTATTTGTGTGTATGTAAACGTACCCATTGTTGGTAAATGATCCGTGATTCACAGCATCCATCAGAAGTGACTCGTTTCCTATGAAACTCGTTTTCTATGAAATTGATACATGGATGTCCTTTTTAAGCAGTCATCCCTCAGCATGGTATTCCTATCCTTAGGTCCTTAGGTCAGTATTTTGTGATTTTTATTTTCTGTTTAACGACTTTTCTGTTTTTCCTCAATTGGTAATTAATTCTAAACACGCTGCGGTTCACGGTGAAATGTGTGTTCTCACTAAATGACTTAAGAAGAGCATGGAAGTCAGACTTTTGTAAGACTTTTAAGAAAATTAAATAATCATCAGCGTAGCAACAATTGAGAGCAATCTTTTGCTAGTGCTTGAGACACTCTCTGGTGATTGACACGGACTCTTGAGACACGTCTCAATAGGATAACCGAAAATGCTTCCGACAGAAACAAAAGCAAAGATGCTCTCGATGATGACAGAAACTTTTCGGGAAGCCACGAGGTGAAAAGCAAGTTTTTTTTGGGTGTTTTTTTTGTCCGCAACATGACGTGAATTTTCTCAAAGTGAAATAATGTCAAAAGCGCAGCAGTCTTGTTTCACAGCCGAATTCAGTCTGGCCATATAGTCAACTCAGGAAACTTAAAATATTACTTATACTAGATTTTCAGTAGTATTTAAATTTAATCTAGGCAACAATTATTTTTTAATAGACTTTAATATACATTTCCCCATGCCACCCTAATAAATCCCATAAATATGAAGTGACTTGTGAAAGTTGTTCTCGGCTCTACTGGTCAATCCATATTGCTCAACAGTCTTTATATGACTACATGCAATTGATACTTCGGCAGACTAAATATGTGATGCTCATTATTTGTATTGTACCAATAGTATAAGTGTACATGGATGGATGTGTATTTTATTCAGTATTTATATTTACCATTCTGCCATTTTTCAACGTTTTATTTTTTCTCCTTCTCATTTGTATTACTGTGTAAGACATGTCTGTTGCACTCAGACAGTTATCACGGATCTTCCTGATTCTTCGGCAGCTAGTGATGCCTTTCTGCCAGTATTTGTGATAACACTGCTTTGAACGACTGCCAAGTACTGTTTGTCGGAAAATGCAAATGAATGCATGCAAATCCTACTCCTGTGTAAACACGGCAAAGTATTTTATGCTGCGAATTCTCGTGTTTGACTTCCCATCTTTCAGAAGAAAAATGTTCTGAAGTTGCGAGACAGCTTATAACAGATGAGAAAGTGGAAACTTGATTTTCATAAGATTCGAGCAGAGAAAACCAATGAGAATGGCTTGAAATCACTTCGCAGAAGTTTAATAAAGTTGGTTTATGTTTGAGGGGAATTTAACAAACAATCATTGCATCTCCTTGACAGAATACAGACCCTTGTCCTTCACAGTGTGTTTTATCAATTCATTTATCATTTCCACTGGAGACAGCAGTGAAACAGTATTTAAATGCAGACAAGGAAGGTGTAGTTATGTATCTGTTATTTACATAATGTTAGGACAGAAAATACAATGTATATTATTATTATTATTATTAGTAGTAGTAGTAGTAGTAGTAGCAGCAGTAGTAGTAGTAGTAGTAGTAGCAGCAGCTGTAGTAGTAGTAGTAGTAGTAGTAGTAGTATTTACTGTATATTGATAATACCAATAATAATACATGACAGATGCTCTAACACAGGGGAAAGCTGATAAGGAACTGAGGTACAACCAGTTTTACATTAGCAATAGTAGCAGCACAGAGCACAGCTTATTGAATCCAGGTCAAACGGGAGTACCTAATAAATCCCAAACAGCTCCATTATAAATCACAGTCAGTAGTTTATAGATTAACAAAAGAAAAACATGCAGAATTTATCATAAAGTATTGAAGGTGAATGTGAATTTGGCTGAAAACATGCTGTTCTATTATGAAACCACGTTTTTTGTTGGGCAATGTTCCACAAAACACCATACAGAAATATTTCATGCAGAAGTATGCTAAAAATCAGCATTCCAAACCTGTAGGCAGGCCAGAGCAGGTAAGAGCATGGTTCCGGGGACCAGTGCACTAACTCCCACTAACCACTTAGGTATATTTGAGTCAACTTTGTCAAAAAGCTTTTGAGGGGGCTTAAAATACCAGGATGAAACCCTTATTTTCTGCGTTTTGTTGAGGGGATTCAGGAGCACTCTCATCCACTGTGCACTCCTCCGACAATTTTGGGAAGTAAACCGGAAGTAAAAACTAAAACTTGTAGTACAAGAGTGGGACATATTACAAACTATTCGCTTTTTATTTTTTGTTAATTCTATCTTCATTCATAATCTACACTTTGTAACCATTGTCATACGTAAACTGATTGATATTCTCAATGAAACAAAAACAAACAAAAAATTACAAACCACTTCGTCACTAGTTTGGGAAAAGGGTTTTGCGGGATTTATTTTGCACACTGCTTGCAAAGTGAGGGGACAGGGCACATAGTAGACAGGGGTCTAAGTGGACAGGGGACAGGGGGCGGGGAACAGGGATCATATTCGGTTACGGCCTTGGTCTGAGGACCAATTCCAATAAAATAAAACAACTACATCGAATTGTAAAGCAACAAAAAACAAAACGACATTGGGGCATGATCACAACAGCACAACACAGACTTGGGTGCTGTTAGGTACTAAAAAGAAAGAATATGATGGCATATTACCTGACTATGGTGAGTGATAGAACGTTGAGAGATATCTGACAAGGGAAAGACTCCATGAGCACAATTTGGCCATTGAGACTGGCCTGCTTAAGGAGGCAGAGACAGAGCTGTACTTTCTAATCGTGTGAAAAATACAACTCCATAAAAGAAGACGGTAAAACGTCCCATTTCCATTACCTAACCTTTTATCACAGAACCTGAGGAAAGTCGACGAATGTTTGACACCATTAAGTAAGGTTTAGCGAAGATTATTAAGCCATTTATAAAGTGTGAACAAAGCCTGCTGTACAGCAGGTACTGCAAAGTGAATGAGCGAATTGTTGAGCCCATGGCAGGATACTTAAATACATTATTGAGCCGTTTATAAGGTATGAACTGTGTATACATTAAAGCAGGAACTGCAGCTGGGCTGCTGGATGACTCATTCGGCTAAGGCGCCACACTGCGGCGCATGGATGAGCCGGACGGCCTCGTATCAAATCCGAAAAGTGCCGTTGTCGACTGCGGCTGCCGTAGGGCGACACGCAATTGGCGATTACGTCACCCAGGGAGTAGGAGTGTCCAGTCGGATGGGGTTCTGTGCGCATTGCTATCCATGGCCCCTGCTGGTAGCCCTGATCGGGCACCCGTAGATTGCAGTCAAAGCCACATACGGAGGGTACTTCCTCAGACTCGGAGCTTAGCTGCTGTCTGCGGTGTGAAAATAAGCAGCCGGCAGCAGCATAGCAGTGGCTCGCGCATGATACGCGGACACGGGTTGCAGATGATTGGCCATTCCAAATTGGGGTGGGAATCGGATATGCTCAGCCCCGTGTTGGGTGTCAAATTTATTGGGGAAATAGAAATAAAAACAGGTGCTGAAAAGTGAGTCAATTAATCCTTGACATTATAAGTTTTGTATTGTGTTCACTTTGCGACAACGTCTGCAAAGGGAGTCATCTCTTCTTTGACACCATCAGTAACACCCATCAGCCATTACTAAGCCATCTGTAAGGTGTGAATTGTTTCTACAAAGTGTGCCTACATATGACTCATTTAATTTACTGACATAAAATACCTGCATGTCAACAGATTTCAGAGCGTGTTTTATAGAGTAGGATGGCGGGTGGAGGTTGAACTCAGGTTTTAATACATTAGGGATCCAGTTAAAATGGTTAGTTAAAATGATGAAGTACCACAAAAGCTTTGTTACTGTAATACACTGATCAATGTGTTGTTAAGGCAGAATCTAATTTCATTAAGTGCAAATAGCAGGTCAATGTTATTTTCACGAAATGCAAATAGCAGGATGATGCTAACCCGAACACTAATCCAACTATTGTGATGCGCTGGGTTGCTAATCGACCAGTTATAATGAGTAATAATAAAATTTAGCAGTTATTTCTCAACACTCATAAAATGAGGCCAAAATGAAGCTCGGTAGGTGGAGTTACTGCTAGACAGAGCAGCTGTACACGGGTAGTTGCAGTTAGTTTGAATATGATGTGCCACACAGTGCAGCTATTTGCACAAAGTACGAACAGACAATCCATCACGTTAAACAAAGCATAAACTAAGACCAAAGATAAAGGCATCACTACATCTGTGGAAAACCACAGTCAAAGCCTCAGTACTCCATGACCTCTGCATCACTGCTCTGCTCTGGTGTCACGTCACGTCACATTCGTTTTTTCTCAAGGTTGTATTTTAGTTAAGACAGGATCTCTGTTCCGGCGTCAAAAAGGCAAAGGGGGAAATACTCTGCAGGCACAACCCGTTAGTCTACCAACTTTGTTTTCCGAAAGTATCAACTGAATCTAATTGTAAAGTATGCAACAAAAAAAAGTGTATTGAACTAGCAAGTGCTGCCTCCTCATGTGAGCTACAGTATATAAAGCAATTTATGTAAAAAAAAAAAAAAAAAAAGAGCACTCTTTCATGTGCCTGTCCTGCTGTTAAAAATATTGGTTTAAAGTGCTGAAAAAAACAGACAAGGCCCAACCCAGGATGCACCATGTGCAGTACAAATACCCATCGACTATAATTTTTTAGCCAGTGACTATGTGTGCGCGTGCGTGCTTCCGTGTGTGTGTGTGTGTGTGTGCATGCGTGCATGTGTGTGTCTCACAGTGGACAGCTGCAGAGAGTGTGATTCACAGCAGGTCTTCTCTCTCTTTAATTAAAGCATAATTAGGAGAGCAATGTAACATCTCTCTTAAAACTGAGTGTGCCACCAGATGAGAGAAAATAGAATGGTTTTTGGGAAGGGACAGGGACAATACAAATACATGCACATACTCATGCATACAGGCACGCACACACATGCACACACACACACACACGCACGCACGCTCGCGCACACCCTCTCCCAGTTTCCCTCATTAACATCATCTCAGGAGGTTTCTCTCCTCAG